>MU719862.1:27545-55212 GCA_026770625.1 Nicotiana glauca
TTAGTTTTTCCTAAAGTTTCTTAGACTCCCCCCCCCCATGAAGAGCTTCGTACTTGGGGTTGCTATATCAGGAACGACTTCAGCATCGAGAAGGCCTCTAGTCAACAGGACTGAGGCGAGGGAGCATGGAGATATACATACGCTCCGTCACTAAAGAAACCTTACCCACAGTCCAAGCGGACTGTAAACGGGAGGGTAAGGATGTGGTTGTCCCTGGACTCAATGACGACAACACTACTTATGTGAAGGGATATCTGTCACGCCTCCTTTTTTTACACACCTACCCCGAAGGATAAATGTATAAAGGAGTTTTTTCATTTAAAGTGACATTATTTGAAATGGGGTTATTTATTTAGTTTTAGAGTCGCCACTTGGGAAAGGATTGGCTTTTGGTGTCCCAAGTCACCGGTTTAACTTGAATCCCAAACCCAGGAAATTTCGACTTCCCAATTGGAGTTTGCGAACCAGAAATTCTGAATAAGGAATTTCGTTGACCCGAGGGAAGGTGTTAGGCACCCCCGGATCCCGTGGTTCTAGCACGGTCGCTTAAATTATCATAAATGGCTAAAAATCTGATTTTATACATGTTCCAACCTATAGTGCGATTTTAAGATTATTTACCGCTCTCAGTTAATTTTTACGAAAGTGAACGTCGTTTAAAAATGTGTTTTTGGATCACGTCACAAGAAATGCACTCGGATCCTCGACACATTCTTATTCAATGTTTTGGGATTTGGATTTGGGTTGCACGAAATGAACACCAATATTTAAGAAGGTAAAATTATTAAAAGCGCGTCTAAAGCGACTAACGGGTTATTATCTTTGCGGAGGGCCATGAAACTTGCTAAACGGCACGCCCCAAATTCTAAGTATTTTTTAATTAAACATTTAGTGAGGGCCCCACAATCTATGCATTTTTTGTTTGGCGAGGCTCATCTCACTTTATTATTTAAAGGCCAATCTAAAAGCAATCTATCATTTTTTATTTATTTCGTCTCTAAAAGGGTCTAATTAATTTACATTTATAAATTCGGGCCTTGAATTCAAGTCCGAATTCAAACAAAAAGGGGGGACCCTCTTAATTTGAACTCGCCACCTAATTCGAAATTCAAATTTATATTTTCCAATTAATCCCCGTATTCCTATATAATCTTTAAAGAGTTTTTGACTTCTAGCATTTTTTTGCCCTTAAAGGTTTGGCCCAATTTTGATATATGAATCTGGCCGGTCATTGGGCTTCAGCAATGCCCAATCGTGATCTTTTCATAAACAAGTATTGGGCTCAATTTCACAGCCCAAGGGTCAGGAACCCAGGTGTGGACAATTCAAGGACGTCTTCTACTAAAAATTGCAGGCTTCAATTGATTTTATTTCAATTTGTTTGGCTAACATAAAGAAGGAAACTCTAAATTCAACATTAGTATTGATTAATTCTAAATTGGATACTTAACCTGAACCTGATATAAACATTCTGAGGTTTATCTAGTAAGTATTCATAAACGGAACTTATTTAGCATACTGGACATTGGATATCTGATTTGAAAACAGTTATAATTGTTCACATTAATTACAGTATCATTTCTGCTAACATTTAGTCAGGAAGTTGCATTTAAACGAGTAAACTGCTATGTCAGACATTCATAAATTAATGAAAACCATCTATACGATATGCAGATGCTGCTTTGTTAACACCTAGAGGATGAAAGTTAAAACTATGAAGTTGAAAGGTAACAGTGAACTTAACAAGTCTTAGGTGACTAACATGAATTCTACTAGAATTGAAGTCATAATCATACAAAATCCAGCAGTCCATATAGTCCAGTTAGGTACAAATCAATAGATGTTCAAACCTCAACTATTATTACTACACATCTACCAGTAGATTAATTACAAGAACAACAACAATAATATATCATTTCTTCAGCGACTCAAGTACACTTGTGAACTAAATTCTCCATACAAAATTTGAAGTGAAGAAAGTACCTGGAATTACAAAAGATGAAAGAAGAAAAGGTTCAGCAGTATTAGATAGCAAGCAACATCTTAAATCAGCAGTAGAACTAGACCAATTTCAGGACCAAATTGATATTACAGTGCCCAGGAAAAGTAACAGAGAATCAACAGCAACAAAATAACCCAAATCACACTCGTTTGACCTCAAATTTGTTCAAAACTGAACGAGGACTCAAAACTAACTTCATACAAAGCAATGTAACAGCTTTTTTTGGATTTTTTACTGGATATTTTGTATGTTTTTTTTTTGGATTATTGACAGGAATTAGGATCTAGAAGAAAATTTGAACTATAAAAATGCAGATTTTTAGCTTCCTTAGGTTTTGAAATTCAAATTTGAACTTCAGAACTTCAGAATGGGATTTGGAGGGAAGATTAAAAGCTGGAATGTTTTTGGGGAATTTTCAGAGTGAAAAAACTTGTAAATCAAGGCACTAGGCCTACTTTTTATAGACAAGGGGGGGGGGGAGCGGGAATGTTCTAGAGGTTTTTACTCATTTTTCCCCCTTTTAATTTTCAAAAATTGGTTATTAATCCCTAAATTTATGGCTTGATTCCCAAGTTACTGCATTAAGAATGCAGAGACCTACACTAAAGCCCCTTTCTAGAAGGACCTAGGATATTCTAGCTTTGTTTTCTACCTATGGAATACCTATACTACCCTTATTTCTATTCTGAAATTACTGATCCTTAACAAAACAGCCTATTTTGTATGCCCAAACTACCCTTTGTTGACCGTGAAATTACTAACCCATCCAAACTATAACCCCCAGCCCCTTTACCTTAGCCAAGTAACTGCGGTTAAACCAAGTGATTCTATATCAGCTATATCCAAACCCTATGCCTAATTAACTTTAAAATGAACACTGAATTGAAGAACATTCAAAACTAAACTAAGTAAACTAACAAAAATATTAATTCAATCAAACAAAATCAAACAATACCCAAAACAGATTTGAAACTAAAATCTAACAGGAAACCAAATCAAATTGCAAAACTAATACTCATGCGTTTAAACCAAATAATACATTACTTATCAGAATTACCAAACACCTAACTGAATCAAAATAAAATCTAACTACACTACAATTTGAATCAATCAGAATTAAACTAACAACAAAAACAAAACGAAAAAATTAAAATTAAGCTAACATGAAGCAATTACTGGAATTCAACTCAAACTGAAAGCAAAAATCAAATATTAGTTTAACCGTGTATTTTCTATGAGAAACTTCCTGATTTTGGTTTTAATGTATTAACTTGAAATTGGCCCGAGGTGACTTGGCTTGAAATTGCTTGACCAATATTAGTGTTTAACCGTGTATTTTCTATGAGAAAATACACGGATAAACCCTACAATAGTCAAGCCATCAACAGAAACCCTGACTCACAAAACTAGGGTTTTGAGCCGTCCTTCAACCCAAAATTCAAAGATTTCCAGGATGATTTGAGGGTTATGGGCTACGGATTCATAAAGAGGAGAGTGAGAAGACCACATGGTGTTAATTTGGTGGGCTTTGGAAGACTTAGGGTTTTCATTGGAATTTTGATCCAAAATTTGAGAAGATGGGTTATGATTTGAGTGAAATTAAGGCCGTATTTGAGATGAGGGGGAGGAGTAAATCCTATGGTGTAATTTTGGATGGGAACGGAGACCGGCGCCGCTGGACAGGGCGGAGACGGTGACCCTAACTTCGAAGATTCGGAGAGTTGGGAAGGGATTTGAGAGAAAATACTATAGGGGTTGGAAAGAGGAGAGGAAGGAGATTTGATGGTGTAATTTTTTGGTCGTTTGGAGGTTGGCTGCCGGCGGAGACGATTTTCGGCCGTCGACGACGGTGGAAGGGCGGCGGAGCAGTTAGTACGAGGAAGAAGGAGATGTTTTTAGGGTTTCCCAGTTTTTTCAAACATTTTTATGTAACATTAAGATCTATCAGGGGCCGTTAGATTGAAGATAATAGATGGCTTGGATTGTTTGACGCCAAACGGCGTCGTTTTGTTATAGGGGGCACTGGACCGGGTAAGGGTGTGGGTTTGGGTCGTTTTGGCCGGGTTTTAGTGATTTTTTGGTTTGGGCTGTGATGATTTTGGCCCAATAAAAACTGGCCTGGTTCTTTTATTAATTCTCTCTTTTCATTTGTTTTTCCCCTTTTTTATTTATTTGTTTTATGTATTTCTTTGCAAAAATTAAAACTAACAAAACCTACTTTAACTCCCAAATTTAGACTAATTAATTTTTTAAAAATAAACCAAATCCTAATTTAAAAGGAAACTAAACCAAAATATAAAATGTGAAATTTAAAATTGTGAAAGAACTATTTTTGTTATTTTTTTCTTATTTTAGTAATATCAATTAACTAGTAAAACTAAAATATAAAAATCAAATTCTAAATGCAAATGCACTATTTTTGTATCTTTTTTATGAATTATGGCAGCTAAAACGCACACAAACAAACAAACAAAACACAAAATCATGCAACTAATTCCTAAAAATTCAAATAATAAAGAAAAATCTTAATTCTAAGGAATTTTATAGGAGTAATTTAAGCGTGGCAAAAATCACGTACTCACAGCTGCCCCTCTTTGCTCGAAGACATAAAGGGTTTTCGGGCAAAGATAAATGAGCACCATGAAGGATTTTTTCCTGCTCGGACTCCATGAGAAGCATTTTGAAAACCGTCTGACCGAACCCTGCTTCAAAGGTTGCCTACATATCCTTGGCTGTAAAGGAATCAGGTCAGTGTAGTTCTGGAATGTTTGGTAGCTGGGACTACCTGAAGTTGTGATTTCACTGTTGTTGTTGCTGCTACTGCTTGCTGACCTCCTTATTACACCAAAAAGGAAAATCAAAGCTAAGCTAGCTATGCCTATCAACTATGAGTTACAAGATTCCTATCTATAATTCTCTTGAAACTTGATCTTGAGTCTTAGCTGATTTGGCTATGGACTTCGATCTGAATCTTGATGCTCGCAAGTTGTAGGTATTTACTTCTTTATGCAGCATTGGGTCAAAACAGAATCAGCGGAACTTGTGGCTTCAATCAGGTTTTGAGCAATCTGCACCCTGGCTTGCTTCACCTTTGGGTTCATTTCTTTTTTTTTTTGTTCTTTTCTTCTTTTCTTGATTCTGGATTGAGACTCATTCCATTGGTCATCTCGCATCTTGTGTCTTGATATCGACCCGCTTAAGATACCAAAAAAAACAAACGAACAAAATTTTTCTGCCCCAGTTTTCACTAGAAAAATTTCGTGAGTTAGTTGTGACACATATCTAAGAGATCAAATCCGGATTGTGTATCCTTGTGAATGGATCCAAGATATGCTGGAAAATGACCGGGTTATGCCATAAAAATAAAAAGGGTCTCGGTTTATGCCGGGACAGAAAGAAAAAAGATCCTCGATTTTTTGGCTGGGATTTGGAAAGAAATAGCTCCTTGGGTTTTGCCAGGGAGATCCTCGATTTTTTGGCTCGGATTTGGAAAGAAAAAGCTCCTTGGGTTTTGCCAGGAAGATCCTTGGCTTTTTGGCAGGGATTTGGAAAGAAAAGGCTCCTTGGGTTTTGCCAGGGAGATCCTCGGTTTTTTGGTCGGGATTTGGAAAAAAAAGCTCCTTGGTTTTCGCCAGGGAGATCCTCGGTTTTTTGCTCGGGATTTGGAAAGAAAAAGCTCATTGGGTTTTGCCAGGAAGATCCTCAGTTTTTTGGCCGGGATTTGGAAAGAAAAAGCTCCTTGGGTTTTGCCAGGGAGATTTTTGATTTTTTGGCCGGGATTTGGAAAGGAAAAGCTCCTTGGGTTTTGCCAGGGAGATCCTCGGTTCTTTGGCCGGGATTTGAAAAAAAAAGCTCCTTGCTACCATGATTTATTTTTCTTTTGGGGTTTTCATTTTCATTTCATTTCTTCTTCTTTTTCTTTTTTTTTTCTTCATTTTTTTTTACACATTTTCCTTTTTTTATTTAGCAAAACGCATGAAAAGAATTTTGGGGAAACTTCCTTTTTGGTCATTTTCCTGCTACAAAGCTGTTTCAGCGCTTGCGCATTTCATTTCTTTTTGGGCTGCACCTGCTTCTTGCATGGTTCCTTTGAATGGAACCTGTTTTCAACAAAGAACAATTTATTAGTTTGAAACGGTGGTTGGTTTTGTGGCCTGGATCATCCCAAAATCTTGATCCCGACCCCTTTTCCGTTGAGAACTTTTCCGCTTGCTGGCTTTGAGGGTGAATCTCTTTTAAACCGACAGGATTCAACTTTTAGGACTTCAAGATGACTCGTCCGTGTGGGCTCTGGCCTTTTCACTTTATTCTGCCCTTGCCTTTGATTTTCTTTCTTTTCCAATGTCTTTGCTTCGAAAGCATCAACCACTATGGTCAGTCGGGATTGGCATGACGCACTCCCTGAGGCTGGACATTTTCTTCGACTCTGACCAAGCGGAGCCCTGTGAAGCCGGTCCTGCAACCTTTTCTTTGTAATAGTTATGGAATCAGAGTTAAACCGAAAGGGATTAAAAGAAAAAGTATACAAAAAGGCAAGCATATGAGTTTTAAGAGAAGCGTCACTTTCGGGGGGAAAAAGGACTTATCTGGGGTACATGCTGGCTTCAAGTGAACATGATATGCTTCTTGGACTGGACGCCCGACACGCACAAACTTTCCAACTTCTCGTGAATCCATTGATCCATATTTCAAAACCAGGGAACCTTGCTAGGACTCTTCTAGTGATGAGATGTCTTCTTTTCGACCGATAGTGCCCTTTGCAGGTTTTTTCCAATCGACCTCTCTCATTTCTCTTCTCACCATCGCCCGATAGTGCTCTTTGCGAGTTTTCACTAAGCGGACTCTCTCATTTTCATTTTCTCTACTCATCATCGCCTTATGGTGCTCGAAGGTTTTCACCGATAAGACTCTCTCATTTTATTTCTCTCAATTTGAATTATATCAGATTCCAACAATGACGTTTGCTACTTCATTGCCTTTGCCAATTTATCGGAAGGACTTGGACGAGGTTTTTGAGGTAAAAATGATTTTAGGCGGAACTATAACTTTGGAAGCATTTCGGCGGATTCATGGCCGAACCATTATATCATCTGCCCCAGTTTCGGTTTTTGGGGAAATTTGGGATTTTTATTTTTGGTGTGATTGAACCTCAGCGAGAGGCAGTCTACGTATCCTTTCGGAATCAAGTCAAACATAGTTCAGGGAAATAATTTTTGTTTTTGTTTTGTTTTTCCTTTCTTTTGTTTTTGCTCTTTTTTTTTTGTACTTTCGGGTTCCAAAGAGGGTAGCCAAAGAAACGAAACCGGCTCAAAGGGTTTACGAAGGATTGATAGTGTTTGGGGTAGCGGGAAGGAAAGCCTTCGTCATCTCAATTACACAAAATCCATCAAACCAGGAGGCCTAGACATAATACCTTTTGAATGCATCTGCATTGACTGCTGTTTCAGGATCACTTCCTTCGACGTCTCCCAGATATAATGCTCCTCTTGGCAATATCTTCCGGATTATGTATGGACCTTTCCAATTAGGAGCGAACTTCCCTTTTGCTTCCTGGTGATGAGGGAGAATGCGCCTAAGCACCAGCTGTCCCACTTCAAAATTGCTAGGACACACTTTCTTGTTATAGGCGCGGGCCATTCTTTGTTGATACAACTGCCCGTGACAAACTGCGGCCATCCATTTTTCATCAATTAATGACAACTTCTCTAGCCGGGTTTTAACCCCCTCACCGTTCTCAATCTTTGCTTCAACAATTATGCGAAGCAAAGGGATTTCTACTTATGCAGGTAAGACAGCTTCAGTTCCATAAACCAACAAGTACGGGGTCTCTTCGATTGACATACGCACTGTGGTGCGATACCCGAGTAGTGCAAAAGGAAACTTTTCATGCCATTGTCTAGAGCTTTGAATCATTTTCCTCAAAATCTTCTTGATGTTCTTATTTGCTGCTTCAACAGCACCATTGGCTTTTGGCCTATAAGGCGTAGAGTTTCTATGTGTTATCTTGAATTGTTCACACACCTCTTCCATCAAACGACTGTTCAGGTTTGCTGCATTGTCGGTAATGATAGTTGCAGGAATCCCAAAGTGGAAAATGAGATTGGAGTGCACAAAGTCTACCACCGCTTTCTTAGTGACTGACTTGAGTGTGATGGCTTCGACCCATTTTGTGAAGTAATCGATTGCAACCAATATGAATCTATGCCCATTCGAAGCTTTCGGCTCAATTGGCCCAATGACATCCATACTCCAGGCAACAAATGGCCAAGGTGCTGACATCGGATGAAGCTCTGTTGGAGGTGCATGTCAAATAACTATGCACCTGGCATTGATGACATTTCCGAACAAATTTGAAGCAGTCTTTTTCCATAATTATCCACTAATACCCCGCTCGCAGAATTTTCTTTGCCAACACATAACCATTCATATGAGGTCCGTATACTCCCGCATGTACTCCATGCATAATTCTTCCGGCTTCCTTGGCATCAACACATCTTAGCAAACTGAGATCCGGGGTCCTTTTGTACAAGACATCACCACTTAAGAAGAAACCACTCGCATGTCGTCTAATGGTTCTCTTTTGATAGTGGCTTGCTCGGGGTATTCTTGTGTTTTTAGAAATCTTTTGATATCATGATACCAAGGGTGAATGATGGGTTCCGCCTCGACCGCATTACAATACCCGTGCTTTTCCTTGATTTGAATTTCCAAAGGATCAATATGAGCATTGCCTGGGTAAAGTAGCATTGAGGCTAGAGTGGCGAGTGCATCGGCTAGCTCATTGTGACACCGAGGAATGTACCTGAACTCTACCGACTTGAAGCGTTTGGTGAGATCCTCCACATGTTACCGATAGGGAATGAGCTTAACATCTCGAGTCTCCCACTCTCCCTGGGCTTGCCGGATAATCAGGTCTGAATCTCCAATGATCAATAAGTCTTCAGCATCTTGGTCAATTTTCATATTCATACCCATGATACAAGCTTCGTACTCGGCTGTATTGTTTGTGCAGAAGAATTGGAGATTAGCTGTAGCTGGGTAGTGCTGACCATTGGGTGATATCAAGATTTCCCCAATGCCTACACCTCTTGCATTTACTGCTCCGTCAAAGAACATTTGCCAAGCACGAATATCCTCAGAGATGGTTTCTACTGAATTTATGTCTTTGTCTAGGAAGTATCTGCTCAATGGTTGGTATTCCTCGTCAATGGGGTTTTCATCCAAATGATCTGCCAATGCCTGGGCTTTCATTGTCGTGCGAGTGACATAGACTATGTCGAATTCAATGAGCAAGATTTGCCATTTTGCCAGTCTCCCAGTGGGCATCGGTTTTTGGAATATGTACTTCAAAGGATCCAACCTGGTTATGAGGTAGGTAGTGTGGGCCTGAAGATAATGTCTCAACTTTTGAGCGACCCACGTCAGAGCACAGCATGTTCGCTCCAACAAAGTATATTTGGCCTCGTAGCTAGTGAACTTCTTACTCAGATAGTAAGTCGCCTGCTATTTCTTGCCGGTTATATCATGTTGCCCCAGAACACAACCAAAAGAATTTTCCAAAACCGTCAGATACAATAAAAGTGGTCTCCCTGGCTCCGGTGGGACCAATACTGGAGGATTTGACAAATATTCCTTGATTTTGTCGAAAGACTCTTGACATTCAGATGTCCATTTGATTGCTGCATCTTTCTTCAACATTTTGAATATGGGCTCACATGTAGTAGTCAGTTGAGCGATGAACCGACTGATATAGTTTAGCCTGCCCAATAAGCTCATTACATCCTTCTTAGTTCTTGGAGGAGGTAGATCCCAAATAGCCTTTATCTTTGTTGGATCTAAATCGATACCTCTCCCGCTGACTATGAAACCCAGGAGCTTGCCTGATGGGACTCCGAAGGCACATTTAGCCGGATTCAACTTCAAATCATACTTGCGCAGCCGTTCAAAGAACTTTCTCAAATCTCGAACATGGTCACTCTGAGTTCGGGACTTAATGATTAAATCATCCACATACACCTCTATCTCCTGGTGCATCATATCATGGAAAATGGCGATCATGGCTCTCATATAGGTTGCACCGCCATTCTTTAGTCCAAATGGCATAACCCGATAACAGTAGGTACCCCAGGGTGTAGTGAAAGCTGTCTGCTCAGCATCTTCTTCATCCATCAACACCTGGTGATATCCTGCGTAACAATCCACGAAGGACTGTATTTCATGTTTGGCGTAGTTATCAACAAGGATATGGATGTTGGGCAAAGGGAAATTGTCTTTGGGGCTTGTCCTGTTCAAATCTCGGTAGTCCACACACACCCGGGTTTTCTCGTATTTCTTCGGCACGGGAACAACATTGGCTAGCCATGTAGTATATCGGACCACTCGGATTACCCCCGCCTTCAGTTGCTTTGTTATTTCTTCTTTGATCTTATCACTGATATCAGTCTTAAACTTTCTTTGCTTTTGCTGCACTGGAGGACAATCAGGATAGATTGGCAATTTATGCACCACTAGATCCACACTCAGCCCTGGCATGTCGTCATACGACCAAGCAAACACATCTTTAAACTCAAACAAGAGTTGGATTATTGCATCTCGAGTTTTTGGATCTGTGTGCATGCTTATTTTGGTTTCCCTTATTTCTTCGGCAGTTCCCAAATTAACCGATTCAGTGTCATTTAGATTTGGCTTAGGTTTGTTCTCAAATTGTTCCAATTCTCGGTTTATTTCCCTAAAAGCCTCTTCTTTATCGTATTCCGGTTCTTGATTCATTATTTCACACTTAGACAGCGTGTTTGATTCTGGGCATGAAGTCCGCAAGCCTGTCATATTATTTAAAGCCACATTATTATAACTAAAAAGAAACAAATGAAAAGGGGAAAATAGCAAAAATCCGAAAGAATAAAGAGAAAAATGGACGATGAAATATTGATTTCATTTCTTGGAATTTGGAAAGATAACAGGGTTTACATTAAGGAATTTCAAAGACAAGAAACTAAAAGAAACATCCTAGATACACCCTGAAATAACTCGAGATCCAGAAAAGGTGACAGGGCTAGTCTACTGGAACTCCCGCCTGATCAGGAATGGTGAAGCCTTCCAGTTTTGGAGTTTAGCATCTGGTCCCATGTAGAGCACCTCAGCAGTGCTAGTCCCTTCCCCTGGCTGGACCATGTTGGTTTCATAAAGCATTTTCCTCATAGCTCCACATATATCTTCTATTTTTTCAGCCGTAAACACCTCATCGTCTTCTTCTTCGCTATACTTAGGCTTGACAAAGGTCTCATACAGATGTGGCAATGGTTGCAGCAGAACCCATCCTTCATTCTTTCTTTCTTTGGCCCATTTCTCATCATCTGGGGTAGGATGGAAGCCTATCCCGAAATACTTTTCTGTTATGGGTAGAGTTACCGGCTCAGATATTCCTTGCAAAGCTTTTCCCAGCCATTTTCCTGGTTTGAAACCATGTCTAATCATTTCTTTGGCCACCATGATTGAAGCATTAGATAGGAAAGGTTGGGGGCACGGATGTCCTTCCTCATACTGGTCAACTACCATAATTTCAAAGGCTTTATAGACAATATGCTCACTTCCCTCCCTCGCCTCCAGGCATGGGATAGATGGGTCCCGATAAATGAATTGCTCATCTTCTCCATAGACCACGATCTCGATCTTCATACTCAAATTTCAACATCTGGTGGAGGGTAGAGGGCATAGCTCCTGTGGCATGGATCCAAGGTCTTCCCAGAAGAAAATTGTAAGATATATCCATGTCTAACACCTGGAAAGTTACCTCGAAATCCACCGGGCCTATGGTTAATATCAAATCAATTTCACCGATGGTATCCCTTTTAACACCATCGAAAGCTCTCACACAAACATTATTCGGACGAATCCTTCCCGTCCCTATTTCCATTCCTTGCAAAGTGGAGAGTGGGCAGATGTCAACCCTCGAACCTCTATCCACCATGAACCGCTTAACGTAGTAACCCTCACATTTGACAGTCAGGTGCAAGGCTTTATTGTGGGCAACTCCCTCTGGAGGCAAACCATTTTTACTCAAAAAGAGTTGATTGACGACAAAGAATCTTTCTGCCATTCTTTCAAGTTGTTCGACCGAAGTCTCAATTGGCACATATGCTTCATTCAGAGTTTTCATAAGGATCTTTTGATGTTTGGCGGATTTGGTCACCAATGACAACAGTGACACTTGCTCAGGACACTTCCTCAATTGGTCTAATGTTTCATAATCTGGCATCTTCATTTTCTGAAAGAAGGCCTCTGCTTCTTCAGCGCTCACCTTCTTCTTAGATGGAAAGCGCTTTCGTGTGGCGCTATTTACCTCTAGTACATTTGAATATTTTTCAACAGGGACTATTCCTGGAAGTTCACCCGAAATTTCCTTGCCTTTGTATGTAACCACTATTTGTTGGTAGTTTCATGGCACTGTAGAGGGGTCGGTCATGGGCTTCTGTGGTACGCGTCCTATAACCACTGGCTCACTCAGCCGAGGTGGTTTAATTGTCCCCCGCACCACATAGGCCCCTTTCGGCACATACATCTGTGTCCCCTTCTTCACTTCATACTTCCTTGGGGTTCTCACAACTAGTGGTTTCTCTTGGCGACCTTGCGGAACATAAAGAACCCCATGTTTAGGGGCACCGGCTCTGCTTTTGTTTCAACTTTCCTCTCAGGCTCAATTTTGACAGTTTTATTCTTGTTCTCCCCTTTTTCCTGCTTCGGGGTTGCCTTAGGCTTCCTTTCGGCATCGGTAATAGCAATTATGGCTTTCAGGGCTGGATCAAATTCCCGGTCTTCACAAATCATACCGATTACCGCCCCGTTGTTGTGAGTGGGCAAAGGGTTATTGGTAACATTCGGGGCTTCTTCATCCCTCAACACTATTTTTCCTTATTCGATCAAATCTTCTACAACTTTCTTCAATGTCCATCATTTGTCAGTACTATGCCATTTAGCTCCTGAATGATAGGCACAGCGGACACCCCGTTGATAGGTTGGAGATTTCGGGTTCTGCCTATTTTGGGGGATAGGCTGTAGTAGGTTCATCTGGACGAGCTTCGGGAACAAACTGGAGTAGGGTTCACCAATCGGGGTAAAATTTGGTCGTCTAGGTGGTTCCCGAGGGCGGAAGTTATTTTATGGTGGTCGGGGATTATATTGGATTTGGTAAGGAGGCTTGTTTCTTTGGAATGGAGTTGGATTTCGGTTAGCTTGTGGTTGCGGTCGGCCGAAAGGTTGAGCATTCATGACCGCATAAGGTGGAGGAGCATAAGCCATATCTGTGCGAGGGTAGTAGTGTTGAGGGGTTCTTTCAAAGAATACGGGTCTTGGAGCCCGATATCTTCTTCCTCCCGATGCTGCCATAACTGTTTCTTCTTTCTTTTTGCCCTTGGCCATTCCTCCAGACCCGTCTTGGATAGCTTGGGAGTTGCTCTTATGGCCGACTGGCTCAAGATTCTGCCCCTTTTTGCCCATTTTCTACCATTTCTCCAATTTTCATTGCCTCTGCAAAAGGCTTACCCATGGCGGACATCATATTCTAAAAGTAGTCTGCATCCTGGGCCTGCAGGAAAACAGTGACCATCTCTACCTCATCCATTGGAGGCTTCACTCTTGACGCCTGTTCACGCCACTTAATTGCATATTCGCGGAAACTCTATGAGGGCTTTTTCTTTAGATTCGCCAAGGAGTTCTTGTCTGGCGCAATGTCTATGTTGTACTGAAATTGTCGAACAAAGTCTCGGGTGAGATCATCACAAATATGCCAACGTGAGACATCCTGATCCATATACCACTCTGAAGCGATACCAATTAAGCTTTCCCCGAAATATGCCATCAACAATTCTTCTTTGCACCGGCCCCCCGTAACTGATTGTAATACATCTTCAAATGAGCAATGGGGTCACTTTGCCCGTCATACTTTTCAAATTTTGGTGTTTTGAACCCTGACGGGAAATGTACATGCGGGAACATACACAAGTCAATATAGGAGACGCTCTTCTGCCCGCTCAAGCCTTGCATATTTTTCAAGCTTTGCTCGAGGCTTCTCATTCTCTTTTCCATATCGTCCTGCTCTGGGGCTTTGGGGGTTTTATCCTGCCCCGGTGTAAGCTCGTATGGTGGCTGCTGAGAGTAAGTATATTGAGGATAATGAGGAGGTTTAGCCTGGAAGAGGGGATTTTGGAATGTGAAGACCGAGGGGTCGAAAACATGCTTCGGTAGTGATGGTTGGGTTGTCGCAGAGGATGGTGGAGTTGTGAAGATGTTGGGAGCAATTCCAGATGGGAACACTTGGGGGTGAGCCTCAGAGGGTGTTCCGAAGAAGTTAGCAGTCACAATAGGTTGCCCCAGAGGAATATTTGGGCGGCTGATGGGGACAGTGGTAACACCTCCAGATCTAGGGAATAACTCTGGGAATCCGGGGATAGTGCTTGGGGGTTCCTTTCCGTTGTTCCAAGAATCCCACATTTCCATCAATCGCATGCGCAAAATCCGATTTTCTTCAGCTGTAAAGGATTCAGAGGCCGGGACCCCAGAGATTGGACTATCTTCGGGTATGGGGATTGCAGGCAGAGTCACTTCAGATGACATCTCTATATTTCCTTTTGATCTTGTGAAATATCGATGTGAGGCTAGCTTACCACAAACCAACAACAGTTTCTAAAAAACTCAGCTGGAAAATGACAGCAACAACGGTTAGCGTGAAACAAATAACAGATAGGAGACTGCTCATTGGAGTGTGATGCACCTCTACAGTTAAATGAATATCTATATGTTTGCCACGGTTGCATGCGTCATCCCGGCTTTTCTCTTTTCTTTCTCTTTTTGTTTTGTTTTCTCTCATTTTCTTTTCCTGCTTCTCTATTTTCATTTTCTGCTTTTTCTTTTCTTTGGCCAAGGTTTTCACTTAATGCCTTATTTTCTTCCTTTGTGTTTCTTTTTCTCTCTTGTTTTTCCTTTAATTTACTTCCCTCGTATTTATCTTTTTTTCTCTTTTTCTTAGGATTACGTCGAATTTTATGTAGATTGCCTACGTATCATGACCCCGCATGAATCAGACCAAGCGTAGTTCTTGCAAATAAATGCAAAATAAGGAATCAATTTTTTGAAAATTTTCAATTTTTCATTAATAATAACTGCGATTACAAAAGCTACCGGCACTATTTTTGTTTTTCTTTTCTTGAATAAAGGAAATTACAAAAACAGACTCCAAAGATTAAGAATACATCAACGCTTCAAATCCTGGCGCCCGCGGGGCATCATTCGGCATCGCCGTGGGCCTGCGTGCAAGTCCCCTTTGCAACTGATCTAAATCATTCATGACATGGCGAACAAATGTCATCACTGAGGCAAAGAACGTGGTATGACCCATTCTCTCACCGGCCTGACACTTTATAATAATATAGTTTGCAATGCTTCAGATCCTTTTCCCTGATTCGGCCCTTTTCTTGGAGGAGTCGACTTATTTCCTGGGTACGAGCCTCTAGCACCTGAGAGTCCTGGAAGTGAAGGTTTTGTAGAAATTTTATTTCCTTTTCCATTTTGGCATTTAACCCATAGCACTGGTCCCTCTCGTCTTGGAATTATTTGTCCCGCTGGGCTGTCTTTTCTTCCATAGTATTCATTTTTCTCTTCATTTGGCAATGGTCCCCTCGTAGTTTCTCCTCATTTGTTGCACAAATTGGGCTCTTTCTTCAGTCTTCTTGGCCCACTGTGCCCGCAGTCTTGTCATATGCGCCTCAGATTTTTCTAACTCTTCCTGGGAGTCCAACACTTGTTTCTTCAGCCCTTTAATCAACCTTTCATCAGATAGACTTCTTTCTTGGTTCTTGGCATCTATTTTCATTTTTTGTATTTGGGCTTTGAGTGCTTCATTCTCCTGAGCTAGCTTCTTTTTATCACCTTCATCGGCTGCAGCATATACACTCTTTTAGAACTGAAGGTCTCGGACCTATAGCTCTAATTTTCCTATTCTTGCTTGGTACTCCCTTTCCTTGGCTTGCCAATCCCATTGAACCTGGGCCCCGTCGGTGAATTGTTGCACATGTGGCCTTTTAGCGGGTCTCTCAGGGATTTGAAACCTTTTGCCGAATCACGTCAAATATTTGGGATCTACCTCGCCTCTAGCTTGGTCCTGTACTATGGTTTTAGGCTCGAGGAACCGGCACTCATTCCATATCTTTCGGATTCTGCCTTCAAGGAATGCAGCTTTTGGGCCTAATTCAATGACTTGCCCACTCAGGTCTTCATCAATGTGCACTGTCTGGAATCTTCCAAGCTATCACAAAACTCGGTAAGTAGCATATGACTGTATGCTTTGAATACCCATCAAAAGAATATAAGAGACCTCTGCTGATGTGTATACAGCTTCAGTAGCAGGAAGCCATCCATAAGCCCATTTAACTTTATCTGCGGTCAAGGATCGTAAGCATGACGACCAGGCCTCAGTACCTTCAGGGAACTCAATACCTGTCACCCGGGTCCCAAATTCTGAAATACAACTCAACCCGGTTAAACCGTAGTTCATATAGCCTGTGCGGTGACAGAGGTGTTCCTGCATCCACAACTGTAAGAGCAAATTGCAACCTTGAAAGAATTTCACACCTTCCCAACATTTGGTCAAAGCTCGGTACATTTCTGCTACAATCAGGGGAACCACTATGCTAGTAGGTTTTTTGCACGGCAACATCTAGCATTCCTACCAGGCCGAGGTCTATGTGACCATCTTTTCTCGGACAAACTACCACCCCCAGAAAGGCTACCATGAAGGCTAATCCTCGTCGAGCTTCCCATTTGTCTTTATTTCCGGCATGTGTCAAGCTGGTATTGGGTTCCTCAAAACCTTTTGGGTTACCATACCGGTGATATAGGAAATGCAATGTACAACACCCTTCCGCCAGATGCGGGTCTTGAATATCCCGACTGATGTTCAACAAATCCAAGAACCTATGAAGGGTTACCAGTCATGGGGCCAATGGGTATCTACCTCGGAGGTTCCCGTTAAGACCCGTGTATCCCGCAATCTCTTCTAATGTAGGTGTGAGTTCAAAATATAAAAACCGGAATACATTACGGGTCGGGTCCCAAAATGGTATAAGTGCTTCAATGATGTCTTTCCTCGGTTGGATGTTCAGTAAATCAACTTGACCGCCCAAAATTTTGACCAAAATCTCTCTGCTTCCTTTTCCCAAATCATGCCACCACATATGAAGTTTCAAAGGGATCTCGCTCAAGATTGAGAAGGTTTTGATGTTACTTGAAGTCATCCTGCACATTTATTTGAAGGGGGATTTTAATGATTTATTTTGAAAAAAAATGGCATTTTTTTTTTTGCAAAATTTCTTTATTTAGAAAATAAGGACGTGGTTTTACAAATACGGCCTTTCGGCACTTCTGGGAGGAAGATTTTAAGGTTGTTCCCGCAAACTGACTTATTTTGACAACAAATTAAAATTTTGACATTTTTTGGCTATTTTTGCAAAAGGGTGGTTGGACCCGATGAGGGTTGCCTCACATCCGGTGAGAATCAAACCAGCGTAGTTCAGGCAACTTCGCCAAAATCAAATATATATTATTTTTTTGAGAAACAATCTTTTCTTTTTTCAAATATTTACCTTTTTCATTCATTTTTTTTTCAAAAATCCGTCAGCATTTCGGTATTGTTTCGGCATTGGTTTTTCAAAACAAGTGGTTACCCTCACTTAGTCCTAACACTGCTATTTTTTCAATTTTTCTCTCGCTATATACAAGCCGGTCAATATGCAAAATCGAGCAAATAAATGTGCAGGTAGCACGTAAGATGCATCAGGATGGTCAATTCGTTTCAGGTCACCTGTCCTAGACGGACCCAACCCCTGTGTTGAGTCCCCTAAGTCAAATGCACATGATGAAAATAAACGTCCTACTAGGGATCCGGCATGAGTTTTTGTTCTTCTAGGTTTAAACCCTAGGTTTATTGATCTAGACCTGGCTTGCTCGAGCGGACAACTCGAGCCGAGGGGGAGGCAGCGTACCGGGGATACAGAAGCTCCGCCGGCTTAGCAACTTATCCAACCTTGTTCTAAATTGGGAAAGACTCTAAACAGAAGAGAAGCTACACGAAGTGCACCCTTCTCCATGATGTAGAAGACTCAGAGAGAGGAAGGGATTCGCGACAGTTTATATATATATAATTTCAACAAATATCAAAGCGGTAAAATATTTAGCACATATAGCATGGAACATGTAGAAAAATCAGATAAAGCCAAATACAATTATACTAAGCTCAAATTCTTGAACCCTGAATCAAAATTCTGGGTTCGTGTCCCCAGCAGAGTCGCCAGAGCTGTCACACCTCCTTTTTTACACACTGACCTCGAAGGATAAATGTATAAGGGAGTTTTTCCATTTAAAGTGACATTATTCGAAATGCGGTTATTTATTTATTTTTAGAGTCGCCACTTGGGAAAGGATTGGCTTTTGGTGTCCCAAGTCACCGGTTTAACTTGAATCCCAAATCGAGAAAATTTCGACTTCCCAATTGGAGTCTGCGAACCAGAAATTCTGAATAAGGAATTCTGTTGACCCGAGGGAAGGTGTTAGGCACCCCCGGATCCCGTGGTTCTAGCACGGTCGCTTAAATTATCATAAATGGATAAAAATCTGATTTTATACATGTTCCAACCTATAGTGCAATTTTAAGATTATTTACCCTCTCAGTTAATTTTTACGAAAGTGAACGTCGTTTAAAAACGTGTTTTTGGATCACGACACATGAAATGCACTCAGATCCTCAACACATTCTTATTCAATGTTTTAGGATTTGGATTTGGGTTGCACGAAATGCACACCCGTATTTAAGAAGGTAAAATTATTAAAAGCGCACCTAAAGCGACTAACGGGTTATTATCTTTGCGGAGGGTCGTGAAACTCGCTAAACGGCACGCCCCAAATTCTAAGTATTTTTTAATTAAGCATTTAATGAGGGCCCCGCAATCTATGCATTTTTCGTTTGGCGAGGCTCATCTCACTTTATTATTTAAAGGCCAATCTAAAAGCAATCTATCATTTTCTATTTATTTCATCTCTAAAAGGGTCTAATTAATTTACATTTATAAATTCGGGCCTCGAATTCAAGTCTGAATTCAAACAAAAGGGGGGGGGGACCTCTTAATTTGAACTCGCCACCTAATTCGAAATCCAAATTTATATTTGCCAATTAATCTCCGTATTCCTATATAATATTTAAAGAGTTTTTGACTTTTAGCATTTTTTGGGCCTTAAAGGTTTGGCCCAATTTTGATATATGAATATGGCCGGTCATTGGGCTTCAACAATGCCCGACCGTTATCTTTTCATAAACAAGTATTGGGCTCAATTTCACAGCTCAAGGGTTAGGAACCCAGGTGTGGACAATTCAGGGACATCTTCTACTAAAAATTGCAGGCTTCAATTGATTTTATTTCAATTTGTTTGGCTAACAGAAAGAAGGAAACTCTAAATTCAACATCAGTATTGATTAATTCTAAATTGGATACTTAACCTGAACCTGATATAAAAATGCTGAGGTTTATCTAGTAAGTATTCATACACGAAACTTATTTAGCATGTTGGACATTGGATATCTGATTTGAAAACAGTTATAATTGTTCACATTAATTACAGTATCATTTCTGCTAACATTTAATCAAGAAGTTGTATTTAAACGAGTAAATTGCTATGTGAGACATTCATAAATTAATGAAAACCATCTATACGATATGCAGATGCTACTTTGTTAACACCTAGAAAATGAAACTTAAAACTACAAAGTTGAAAGGTAACAGTGAACTTAACAAGTCTTAGGTGACTAACATGAATTCTACTAGAATTGAAGTCATAATCATACAAAATCCAGCAGTCCATATAGTCCAGTTAGGTACAAAGCAATATATGTTAAAACCTCAACTATTATTACTACACATATACCAGTATACTAGTTACGAGAATAACAACAACAATATGTCATTTCTTCAGCGACTCAAGTACACTTGTGAACTTAATTCTCCATACAGCATTTGAAGTGAAGAAAGTACATGGAATTACAATGAGATGAAAGAAGAAAAGGTTCAACAGTATTAGATAGCAAGCAGCAGCTCAAATCAGCAGCAGAACCAGACCAATTTCAGGACCAAATTGATATTACAGCGCCCAGGAAAAGTAACAGAGAATCAACATCAACAAAACAACCCAAATCACACTCGTTTGACTTCAAATTTGTTCAAAACTGAACTAGGACTCAAAACTAACTTCAAACAAAGCAATGTAACAGCTTTTTTGGATTTTTTACTGGATATTTTGTATGTTTTTTTTTGGATTTTTGACAGGAATTAAGATCTAGAAGAAAATTTGAACTATAGAAATGCAGATTTTTAACTTCCTTAGGTTTTGAAATTAAAATTTGAACTTCAGAACTTCAGAATGGGATTTGGAGGGAAGATTAAAAGCTGGAATGTTTTTGGGGAATTTTTAGAGTGAAAAAACTTGAAAATCAAGGCACTAGGCCAGATTTTTATAGACAAAGGGGGGGGGGCAGGAATGTTCTAGAGGTTTTTACTCATTTTTCCCCCTTTTTATTTTCAGAAATTAGGTATTAATCCCTAAATTTATGGCTTGTTGCCCAAGTTACTGCATTAAGAATGCAGAAACTTACACTAAAGCCCTTTTCTAGAAGGACCTAGGATATTCTAGCTTTGTTTTCTACCTATGGAATACCTATACTACCCTCATTTCTATTCTGAAATTACTGATCCTTAACAAACCAGCCAATTTTATGTGCCCAAACTACCCTTGGTTGCCCCTGAAATTACTAACCCATCCAATCTATAACCCCCAGCCCCTTTACCTTAGCCAAGTAAATGTGGTTAAACCAAGTGATTCAACATCAGCTATATCTGAACCCTAAGCCTAATTAACTTGAAAATGAACACTGAATTGAAGAACATTCAAAACTAAACTAATTAAACTAACAAAAATATTAATTCAATCAAACAATACCCAAAACAGATTTGAAACTAAAATCTAACAGGAAACCAAATCAAATTGTAAAACTAATACTTATGCGTTTAAACCAAATAACACATTACTTATCATAATTGCCAAACACCTAACTGAATCAAAATAAAACTAAAAGAAAATCTAACTAAACTACAATTCGAATCCATCAGAATTAAACTAACAACGAAAACAAAAAGAAAAAAATTAAAATTAAGCTAACATGAAGCAATTACTGGAATTCAACTCAAATTGAAAGCAAAAGCAAACAATTGCATAAAAAAAGAAAGGAGTTGAGAAACTTACTGATTTTGGTTTTAATGTATTAACTTGAAATTGGTCCGAGGTGTCTTGGCTTGAAATTGCTTGACCAATATTAGTGTTTAACCGTGTATTTTCTATGAGAAAATACACGGATAAACCCTACAATAGTCAAGCCATCAACAGAAACCCTGACTTAGAAAACTAGGGTTTTGAGCTGGCCTTCAACCCAAAATTCGAAGATTTCCAGGATGATTTGAGGGTTATGGGCTACGGATTCATAAAGAGGAGAGTGAGAAGACCACATGGTGTTAATTTGGTGGGCTTTGGAAGACTTAGGGTTTTCATCGGAATTTTGATCCAAAATTTGAGAGGATGGGTTTTGATTTGACTGAAATTAAGGCCGGATTTGAGATGAGGGGGAGGAGAAAATCCTATGGTGTAATTTTGGATGGGAACGGATACCGGCGCCGCCGGACACGGCGGAGACGGTGACCCTAACTTCGAAGATTCGGGGAGTTGGGAAGGGAATTGAGAGAAAATACTATGGGGGTTGGAAAGAGGAGAGGAAGAAGATTTGATGGTGTAATTTTTGGGTCGTTTGGAGGTTGGCCGCCGGCGGAGACGATTTCCAGCCGGTGACGACGGTGGAGGGGCGGTGGAGCAGTTAGTACGAGGAAGAAGGAGATGTTTTTAGGGTTTTTCGGTTTTTTTAGACATTTTTATGTAACATTAAGATCCATCAGGGGCCGTTAGATTGAAGATAATAGACGACTTGAATTGTTTGACGCCAAACGGCGTAGTTTTGTTATGGGGGGGAGGGGACTGGACCGTGTATGGGTGTGGGTTTGGGCCGTTTTGGTCGGGTTTTGGTGATTTTTTGTTTGGACTGTGATGATTTTGGCCCAATAAAAACTGGCCTGGTTCTTTTATTAGTTCTCTCTTTTCATTTGTTTTCCCCTTTTTTATTTTTTTGTTTTATGTATTTCTTTGCAAAAATTAAAACTAACAAAACCTACTTTAACTCCCAAATTTAGACTAATTAATTTTCTAAAAATAAATTAAATCCTAATTAAAAGGAAACTAAACCAAAATGTAAAATGTGAAATTTAAAATTGTGAAAGAACTATTTTTGTTATTTTTCTCTTATTTTAGTAATATCAATTAACTAGTAAAACTAAAATATAAAAATCAAATTCTAAATCAAAATGCACTATTTTTGTATCTTTTTTATGAATTATGGCAGCTAAAATGCACACAAACACACAAACAAAACACAAAATCGTGCAACTAATTCCTAAAAATTCAAATAATAAAGAAAAATGCTATTTCTAAGGAATTTTATAGGAGTAATTCAAGCGTGGCAAAAATCACGTGCTCACAATATCTAAGTATTTACACTTACCACTTCATGCTCATCACCTGTAGATAGTTCTTGCTTTCTGCAAAAGGTACGAGGTGTGCCTTGGGCAGATCCACTCATCCTTTTGGAGGATAGTGCTCCTCTTATGCCATTTTGTGAATAATACCGAAGCCCATTGGTTCACCCTCGACCATCTACTCCACCTATACAGTCCCCAAATAGGGCTGATCAAGCTCAATCGCCGAGCAACCAAGTCTCCTTTCTTGAGCATCAACGAGGATCGAGATCGAGGCTGGCAGGGAAGGTTTGTTCAGGCGAAAACTGAAGACTTGATCCCTCCCCGGTTTTTGTAGTTCCCCGAGAAGTGGAATACATCTCGTAAGTATTATATTCCTTGAGTATTCACTTCTTTTTATTCCTTCTCTCATTGCTTGTGTTTCTTATTGTGCAGTTGTTTCCCAAGCTCCTAATCAAATTCCCCAATTCAAAGAGTTGATCGACGGGATCTGCAAGCATATATCATATTCCGAGCGCGTATGGCACAAGCTTTCGAAGGGAAAATGAGAGTCACGTTCTCATGCTAAGATTTTTTTCCTGATATTTACCACCATGCTCTTAACTTACACAGTGCTAACCCTTTCTCTTTTCTTATAGGTTTGCCTAAGACCACCAAACTTAGACTATTGGATGAGGACAAGAATCTGTCCTCGCTTGCCGAACCATCCGTTTTATGGTAGCACAGGGCTGCCTCGAAGGAGGAGAATAAGAAAAAGAAACTAAAGTCCTCGGGTTCTTTGGATGCCGAGGCAAAGAAGAAAAAGGTGACCATTAGGGTCCGGAAGCCCAAAAAGAGCACCAAATCTAGGGTTGTATATTCCAATTCTCTGTACCGTCTCAAGGATGAGCCCGAGGATGATGAAGTTTTTATTTCTCATGGGTCGACCCTTAACGAGGGGGAGAAGGCGACAATCAAGAAATATGAACATGATGTTGATCCTCCTCCCACTCGGGAACTAGACGGAGAGACGGAGGTTACGGACCCCTAGGAAGCTTATCATGTCCCGAAGGATGTAGCTGGTGTCATTGACATTGTGGACACATCCTCCTATACTGAGTCCATGCTCGAAGAGGACAAAGCAGGCAAAGAGAAGTCAAGTGAGATGGCGCAGGGCCCAGACGATACCCTCAACACATTCTTCAACTAAATTCATATGGCCACACTAGAAGATTTTTTCAGGGCTTGGTCACCTGGAGGTCTTGAAGAAGGATATGCCATCGGGAGCAAGCGGGCTGAGTTTGAGCCAAAACTAGTGAAGCAATTTCTTACTCCATGTGTGGACCCTCAACGCAAGAGAACGATCATTCTTAGAATCCTGGAGGATGCCCAGGTCCTGTCTTCTTCGGTTGGCGTAGCCAGCTACCTTCGATGCCTGGTGACCGAGAAGGAATATGAAAAGATGAACAAGATGTGCATGTCAAGCCTCTTCAATGAGGCATAACATGCATTGAACCGGGTAAGGCGTCATCCCTTTGTACCCCTTTGTAAATATCACTTTGGTTTTTAATGTCCTCTACTAACTTCGTTGTTATTCAAGCTTCAGTGCTTCACAATGAAAGCTTCCTCCGGTACCACTTGGATATTAGCCAGCTTGAGTTCGAGCTTAAAGAGCAAGTCTAAAAGAAGGACATGTACATGGCTCTTAGTGAGCTACAGGACGAGGCCCTCAAAGACCTCCCGATTATCCAAGCAGAGATGGAAAAATCTCTGAAGAAGGCCTCGACCTTGAAGCGGGAACACGCCAACCTATTTGAGAAGTTAAAGATCATCAAGGCTAAAAATGAGCCGCTAGTCGTGGTGACTAAGAACACAACTTCGCAGGTCCAAGAGAAGATACATCAGATCGGCTAGCTTCAGGCTGAGATAGGTCATGTCAAGGCCATGACCGAAGTGTAAAAGGGCAAGATGGACTTGCTGGCTTCAAAAAAGGAAACTGGAAAAGCGGAGCTGGAATCGATCAAGAACGAACTCTGGGTGGCGAAGAACAAAACCAATAAGTGGTATCGGTTAAATTATGAATTTTGAGCATAGCTGAACTCGACCGTCGCAGAACAGGATGCTCTTGGACAAGAATATGTTGCATTGAGGTCTAAATTGGATGCAACCTCTACTGATGCTAAGGAAATGGTGGCCTATTATAAGGCCGATGTAGAGGTATCCGAGACTCACTTTAAGACAAAGACTGAGTACATAAAGCGGCGATCTTGGATAGAGACCCTCGAAGAGATCTATGCCCGAGGTTTTGACCTATCAGCCGAGATTGAAGCTAGGAGGCTTGGGGCTGAGGAAAAAGATCTCTACTAGCTTGAGTGTCACGAAGGCTATAAGGGTTTCGAGGGCTCCGATGGTTCCGAGCTCCTTTTAGATTTAATGATAACATTTTCCATGTGCACCTCCATTTCTTTGTGTATCATGTCATAGAAGATAGTTGTCATGGCCCTCATGTAGGTGGCTCCAGCATTCTTCAAACCAAGCAGCATCATTTTATAGCAATATATTTCCCATTGTTTGATAAAGGCTGTCTTTTCCGCATCCTCTTCACCCATCTAGATCTGATGGTATCCTGCGAAGCAATCTACAAAGGATTGGATCTCATGCTTGGAACAATTATAATCCATATGTGTATGTTGGGATGTGGGAAATCATCTTTAGGACTTGCCCTGTTCAGGTCTGGGTAATCGACACATACTCTAACTTTCTTATCTTTCTTTTGAACCGACACAATGTTAGCTAACCAAGTCGGGTATTCGATCACTTGGAGAACCTTGGCTTTGATTTTCTTGGTGACCTCCTCTTTATCATCAAAGTCATATCTGGCTTGAACTTTCTAAGCTTCTGCTTTACCGATGGACACTTGAGATTGGTGGGTAGCTTGTGAGCTACCATGGATGTACTTAACCAAGTCATATCATCGTAGGACCATGCAAAGATGTCCTCATACTCCTTTAGGAACCTAATATACTCTTTTTTCTCTGAAGGTGATATATTAATACTTATACAAGTTTCCTTTACCGTTTTGGAATCCCCAAAATTAACGGCCTCAGTTTTATCCAAATAAACATTGATCTGCTTTAAAGATTCTTTACTTTTTTGATGATTTCCTCAGGTATTATATCATCTTCCAGATCTTTCGAATTGTTGTCCTTATGTTGTATTGTCTCATTATATGTCATAGTCTTAGGTTCATCAGGATATGTAATAATTATGCTAAAAATGTAAAAAGATGTAACACCTCGTAGATTTGAACTAGATGTGAATATGTTAACGGGTATTAATTTGATATTTTAGACATATGAAGTCCTAGCGGGATGCGTATGGGTGAAAATAGTTGTTTTACAATCAAGATGGAGAATGAGGTGCATAAGATTCGATAAAATCTACGAAGTTTACAAAAGGTCGGTATTACAGAAGGTGTAGTTAAAAACATGTAAGGTATTTGGGTAAACACAAAACACAAAAGTTGTAGGCTTTTGAAATTTCTTTCCAACGATATATTTTGAAGCCCAAACGGATCTATGTGCAAGATGTTATGCGCATTTTACAAAATAGTATACGATATACGCACACCGAGCGCGGCCGCGCTCCTGAGGCAGTGTTACTGCCATTTTGTGCAGTCAGGTACGCGGTCAGGCCTATCAGGTGTGTGAGGGAGCTCATGGGGGTCATTTTAAAGCCCTACTTCTTCCCCCACAGTCCGAAAACATAAAAACTTGCTCTAGAAAGGGGAGATTTCAAAAAACTAACTCCTTAACGGTCCCTCCACAATCCAAGGTAAGTTGTAGTGGTGATTCTAAGTTAATTTCAATTTCCCAGCATCTTACTAACATGGGTAAACCCTCCATATCATTAGATATTCGATTGGGACATCATTATTGAGAGAAGTAACTCTAGAACTCGAATTCAAGAAGATTTAACATCAAGAAGGTAATATCTTCACCCTCTAATTGTTTATAGAGTTGGATTAATGATTGTAGAGTACAAGTTTATGAGATATGAGTTGATGGGTTTGATAGAAAAGCATTGACAATTATAGATTTGGCTTGTTAATTGTTGATTATTGGTTAAGGGTGTTGTTTATCTTATGGGTGAAGAAGAATAACATTGATTATAAGAAATTTGAGATTTTTGAATTTATCTAGGATCAAGAGAATGGTTTGTTGGGTGTAGAAACACCATTAATAAGGACTATGAAGCTTTATGTCACCAAGTGTTTGAGAAAATGCTTAAGTGACCAAAACATGAGAATTATTGCTAATATGGAGTCCCTTTGACTTGTATTGATATAGACTAAAGTTGAAAGGGTTGGAAAATTTTATTATTATGCTCAAGAGAAGGAAGTTAAGGTATGTGGGACTAACTCTCTATGTTTGAGAATTCTAATGATTCTCCCTACACTATGTTTCTTGTACGACATTACCAATTGCCTCAGAAATGTAGTTAAGCCTAGTTCCTTGAATAGTTGTAAAATTTCTATCTTATAGCTTCATAACTCGTTCCCCACTTTCATTCTGAATGTAGTGAGCTCAGTGCGTATTCAATATAGACTTGGGTTTGATTCCCCCGAGTCTTAATATAGATTACTTAGTATGCCATAAACAGTTGAAGTTTCAGTGTTCATAATCAGTTCAAGAATACATGTCCCAGTCTAGTCCTATTCAGTATTTCAGTATTATGTAACTCAGTGTGATCCAGTATTCCAGTATCATGTAACTCAGTGTGATTCAGTATTTCACTATCATGTATTGCAGTTTAATTCTCAATTCCTGAATGTTGAGCACATGTATTTGGACCTGGGGCCGTAGTTTATATGCTTTTTGCATACTTGGTCCTGAGGTCATTGTTATGTATACGTATACTTGGGCATGAGGTCGTAGCTTGTGCGCGCACACACACACACACACACACACACACACACACACACACACATATATATATATATATATATATATATATA
>MU719864.1:5609-28600 GCA_026770625.1 Nicotiana glauca
GGGAGGGGGGTAGGGGGGCGGGGGTTGCAAATGTATAACTTTACATGCATCCATTTGCAGAAAACATAGATGTTTCCCAAGCTCCACACTACAAATACAATTGCCATCTTCATCTACTCCTCTCCTCAAACTTCTGTTCACTAAACGAATGAAACAAAATTAAACAAGAAAACAAGTTAATTACAATGGATCCATGTCCTTTTGTTCGTTTAATAATCGAATCATTAGCTCTTAAACTACCATTAGCAGCAGCTAAACCATCTGGTCATCACGTAATCCACCCTTCCACAACTCCCTGTTACGCAAAACTCAAGCTCAAAAACTTCCCTTCCCAAATTACCATTCTACCCCTCTCCCCCGCTTCAACCGACGCCTCTCCTCCAGACTCCTCTGCCGTCGCCGCCGGTTTCCACCTCGACGCCGTCTCTCTCCGTCGTGTCTCCGCCAAATCAGTTACTTTACATGTGTCTGTTTTCACTGGACGTATGGGTCGCACGTGCGGGGTTAGTTCGGGGAAATTTATTGGTTCTGTTCAGGTGAGTGTTGATTTTACTGGGGGCCATACGGAGGCGCGTGTGTTTCAGAATGGGTGGATGAAGTTAGGTACGGGAGAAAAGCCGGTGGCAATGTTGCATTTGGTGGTTCGAGCTGAACCGGACCCGCGGTTTGTTTTCCAGTTTGGTGGTGAACCGGAGTGTAGCCCGGTGGTTTTTCAGATTCAGGGGAATAGAAGTCAGCCGGTTTTTAGCTGCAAGTTTAGTGCTGATCGGAATAATCGTTCACGGTAAGTCTTCGTTTCACCACTATGCATTTTATTGTTGGATTTAACTTAAACTTATATTAAAGAATTTTTATATTCGCTTTACTATAATTAAGTATTAGAGTTTAGGTTCTACGCCCTAGTGTAAAAATATTCTATAAAGTAAGTCATTTATAAAGTAATTATATATGTAAGTCATTATGATAACTATATAACTTACATATAATTAAGTCATTTATAAAGTAATTTTTGGATTTAATTAACTTATATTAAAGAATTTTTATATTTACTTTCTATGGGCTTAAGATACTTAAAAAATAATTACAATTATTAGAAATTGAAAAGTGAAAAGTAACCTAAAAATAAGGCAGATTACTTGTTATAATAAATTGAAGTATATTGGTGTAATTTTTTTGTTTCTTATCGTCAGTTATAAGTTAATCATTTTCACGTCGTTAATTTCACTTATTATGAACAGTTATATGCAGATTATCTTTAGTTGATGTGATAATGACAAGTTTTTATTTATTTATTTATAATTTGTAGTATTAGAGTTTAAGTTTTACGCATCAGTATAAAAAAAAATTACACTTAGATTATTTATAAAGTAATTACATGTAAGTTACTATGGTAACTATTAAAAAAAAAATACTACTACTAATTAACCTATATTACATGTTATTTGCACTGATAGGATAAAAGAATTTTTAGTGTCTGTATATATGGAGTAACTTATATCTACGGTACCAAAAAATAAGAATTAGCAACGGATAAATTCTGTACAATTAGATCTACACTAATCAGTCTTCTTGTCATTTGTACAACTGTTTGCTACACTAATCATTTCATTTACTAATACACTAGCTTAATTATGTTCTTATTAATGGACAATTCTTTTATTAGGTTTTGTCTTGACCCTTTGCATGTAGAAATATTATAAAGTTGATCAAAGATATCTTAGGATTTTATTCCCTTATGTTATATAGCACATTGACGATCGGTCCAACCAATTAACTTTTTATTAAGTTTTGGAACAGAGATTAGATAATTCATAGTCAGCAGATTTTGTTTAATCAACAGACAAAAGTTAACCTGTATCAACTGTTATTGGCAACCACCATTGATTCCCTTCCCATGTGTAAAGATTTGGTTCCGAATTCTTTATCAACTGGTTAATATTCTTCCCTGACCAGATTGTTTAGTTCGGATCCACCATTTGTTTTAGCATCAATTTATGGATTTATTAAATGCACTGACTTTTCTTTTTAAAAAAAATTACTATCAACGTATTTTAACCAGTTATAGATGAGATGTCGCCTACCTTACTGTCTAATCGCATGTTGTCAATGGCAAATTCAGGAATTTCACGAAGATTTAATATATATGTGTAAGAAATAATATTTGACTGATCAACTGACCATCTTTTGCGACTGTAGCTCCGTCTCTGTCTGTTGTTAAATGTCATCTCTTAATCTGATGGAATACATAAATAATGAACATCCTTATGTATGTAGTAGAGTGGTCACCTGACCGCGTTAACCTCAGCCAAAATTATGGGTATATATGTGTTTATATGTTGAAAACGGTCATATATTTTGCTTAGAACACTTATGATCAAAAGTTTGATGGGGACACTGGTTGAGTAGTCCTCTACTCATTTGCCATGGCACCTTCAAACCTTGAGTTTGCCTCTGCTTATGTCTGTTGTAGCTTCGCTCCTACCTGTTGTTACATGTCATATTGTCATCTTATTCTAATGGAATAAAGAAATTATACTTGTCACTCTGTTGTCTTCATGTGAACCGTGGAATCAGCCACTGATACTTGCATCAGGGTAGGCTGCCTACATCACACCCCTTGGATGCAGTCCTTCCTCGGATCCTGCGTGAATGCGGGATACTTCGTACATTGGGCTGCCCTTTTTTCATTCTGTTATTGCGCACTAATTAAACTTTTAAATTTATTATTCTAGTTATTAATTTTGTTCCTAAGTTGTCCCTAAGCTGATGTTTTCTCTCTTTTGTGTCTGCAGATCTCTCCCATCTGATTTTAACTTAAACAATAGAGGATGGATGAGAACATTTTCTGGAGAAAGGGACAGAACAGGAAGGGAAAGAAAAGGGTGGATGATAATAATCTATGACCTTTCAGGATCTGCTGTTGCAGCAGCATCAATGATCACACCATTTGTACCATCTCCAGGTTCTGATCGCGTTTCGCGTTCAAACGCCGGTGCATGGCTCATCCTCCGGCCTAATGGTGCCTCCGTTAGTAGCTGGAAGCCGTGGGGTCGACTCGAGGCGTGGAGAGAAAGAGGACCAGTTGATGGACTTGGTTACAAATTTGAACTTGTTACTGATACTGGCCTAACTAGTGCTGCTATACCAATAGCTGAAGGCACAATGAGCATGAAAAAGGGTGGCCAATTTTGCATTGACAATACAGTAAAAGACTCTGTACTCAGCTCAAATTCGCCAATTCGCGGATTTGTGATGGTGTCATCTGTGGAAGGTGAAGGCAAGACTAGTGCACCTGTGGTTCAAGTTGGGGTGCAACATGTTAAATGTATGGCCGATGCTGCTTTATTTGTCGCGCTTTCGGCTGCCATTGATCTTAGTATGGATGCTTGTAGGCTTTTTTCTCAAAAACTTAAGAAGGAACTTTGCCATGACGATCAAGAATCATACTTCTAAAACTTGGTTAACAAAGCTCTCCCTACTATACAACAGCAACAACAAACCCATTGTAATCCTACAAGTGGGGTCTGGGGAGGATAATGTATACGTCACTTTACCCCTACCTTGTGAAGGTAGAGGGGATGTTCTGATAGACCCTCGACTCAGGAGAAGCACTCTAACCCTGCTATATATTCTTTTATTCACTTGCAGTGATGACCAAAGAATTACCCTGGTTTAAGCATGAAAAATACCCTTTTTCTCCCTTTTTTTCTTCTTCCTTAGCTGATTTTTAACCTATGTTGCTCGGATCCTTTAAAATGGTGTCGCGTGCATGTGAAATCCTCAAAAAAGGCATTGCTTTTAGAGGATCTTGCACATACCTGATGATATTTTGGAGGATCCGAACAATATATTTAACACATACATATTTATTATTCTTTTTTCAGAAGACACATATATTTATTATTCTTTTTCAGAAAGAAAATATTCTCCATTTTTTGTAACCCTCTCTGGAAATCAACTCTCCTTTTGCAGGCTCAGTTTCTTAAGGTTATTGGTTCCTGTTAACAGGTTACTCTTTTTTCTTTGGTCACTTTTCAACCATGTTGATTTTGTATAATTTTTTTATTACAGATATAAATATGTATAAACAAATGATTGATTTGTTCATTCTTTTAATATATTCATCATAATTTTCAAGCTGGTTGTGCTCTCGTCTCCTAATGCAAGTATCCCCCCTCCCCCCCTTTTTCCTTTTACAGAAATATGAATTATTATCATTGGAAATTTTCATAATATTATTGCAAAGCAAGAAATTTCATATATCCAAGCTGGAATTGTCAAATATAGAAAGATTAAGGAAGTTGGTGATTTGATAATTGGGGAGCTGGTGAGTGAATTCGCACTTTTTCTGGCAAGTAAAGATATAACAACAACAACCCAGTGTATTCCCACAAGTGGGGTTTGGGGAGGGTAATATGTACGCAGACTTTACCCTTACCCCGAGGGGCAGAGAGGCTGTTTACAGGTGACCCTCGGCTCAAGAAGGAAACATGTGACAAAAACAAGTGACGATATATTAGTATTAACACTGAACTCATAATAAATAACATAAAATACACAACATAACATAAAATAACATAAATAATAAAATAACAACAATATAAGGAATATAAAGATATACTTCTAACTTTTGATTAATTAATGATCAGGCGAAATAGAAATAACAAACAAATAAGTAGAGCCTATGTATGGTTGGCGAATTTTTTTCTTCAGATTTTCGCTTACTTATTTTGTTTTTGTAGAAATATTTATCTAAAGTTTTGATATCTGCATATTAGGTTGACCCAAATATATGGGATGATATTTTACTGACCCCCTTAAGATTAATTAAGTACATGCTTCAATATTCTGATTTAAATTTGAAAAAATTGAGCTACTCATTGTTTTAATTTATTAAGATTATAAGGGAGAATGACACAGTTATTCACCAAAATAAAATTATTTATCATTGTCTACCAATTTGTTTTCTACCCATCTAACTAATTACATTTTTTACCTATAGTAGTTTTTGTGGGAAATTTTTTCTTTATTCTCCAATTCTTTTTTATTTCTATGCTTCTTTTCTTTTCTTTTCTTTTTTTCTTTTCTCCTTTTCTTTTTTCTCATTTTCTTCTTATTTTTTTCTTTTTTCCTTTTCTAATTTTATTTAACTTCTTTTTGTTATATTTTTTTTTCTCTGCATGATTTAATTTCATTTACTATTTTTATTATTCTTTTTTATATTATTACTAACGAAAAATCAAATTGTTTACCAATTAAATATAGCTAATACGATCAAAAAATATTAACTAACATATGATATCAATATATATAGTTATACCAACATGGTATATAATTGCGCAAAGAGTTAAAAAAAATATTTCTTGTTTTGAGTTTCAAAATAACCACAAACCCAATTTATGAGTTTCAAAGCTTCAAGTTCCTCCAATGGCAGATTAATATTTCGTTGAAGTCAAAAGTCTTGGAATGCAAGTCATAGAATAAATTAAAACGAAAAAAGATTTGCATTTTCACTTTGCCCCTCACGATGGGTAAAAGCTTAAAGCAAATTAAAAGGGAAAAGGCAAGTGAATTTACGGGTAATAAGTATACTATTATGTATATTATATACTATTACAGCATATTGTTATAGTATATTGCATATTATTACAGTATACTATATCAATATATCAATATATTGTATACTATAATAGTATATTGTTGCAGTATAACTATATACTCCTACAGTATATTGTGTTTTGTAGCGGTATATTATTAGGTAATTGTGTTCTTCTTCGATTATTATAATATACCATTGCAGTATATTGTAAACTATTATAATATACTGTTGCAGTATAACTATATACTCCTACATCATATTGTATACAGTAGCGGTGGAATATTGGATAGTTGTGTTCTTCTTCGATTTTCAGCTGAAAATTTCGATCTCAATCGCCTCAAATCAGCTCCAAATGCTATCAATTTTCAGTATGAACTTCCAAAAGGTACTATAAGCAATATTTAACAGCACCCGCTTTGAATCAAACAAAAAATCTTCAAAATAAAATTTTTAAATTCAAGAGCTTCAAGCCCAACAATGGTGAATATTCAAATACACATAAAAAATTCAGATCCGGTAACATATAAAGAGGATTTTGGAGTGAAACTCATGTACAATAATATTGAAGATAGAAACAGCATCTGAAGAAAAATACACAAGTCAAATCAGTAAATGTTGTGTGAAATATGATTTCTCATGGTTTGACCATCGGATTTTTAAAATGAAAGAAATGGCCAGGTGAAATAGCGTTAACTGAGACATTAAATGAGGGGAATAAGGTAATGCATGGGCAGGGTAATAGTTTGGGCTGTATGGGTAGGGGAAGTAAATAATTTGGGCATGGGCATTAAAGGGTAAATGGAGGATTTGCATCTATACCCAACTTTTGGGTCACCTTTTAACTTAAAAAATTTGCAAGCGTGTCGGGTGACTTCAAACATACAGGACCTAAAGTAATAAGAATTTATGTTTGAAGTTTGACCTTCAGAAATTTTTGCCTGAAGTGTGACCTTATCAAAGTAAAACTTCAAATATTTTCGTCAAAAGTTTGTCCTGACTTGCAAAAGCAATAAAAAAACTTCAGGTCGTTGTGCAAACTTCATACAGACAAATTAGTCTGAAGTTCTTGAGTTTGTAGTGAAAAATTCAAACAAATTAGTTTGTAGTGCAAACTTCAGACAAATTAGTCAAAAGTTCTTCAGTTCGTAGTGCAAACTTCAGACAAATTAGTCTGAAGTTCTTTAGTTTGCCGTGTAAACTTCAGACAAAATCAAAAGTTTGTCTGAAGTTCTTCATTTTCTTTATTATTATCCCCATTTGCCATTTGCAAACAAACGACCCTTCAAAATTTTGAAGAGGGACAAAAAAGAAAATTTGTACATGATGAGACAAATAAATGGTAAAAAAATTAAAGTAGAGATGTCATATCTGTCTTTCTAATTGTTTGCAACAAAATAACATTGCTGGAAAAGAGAAAGAGAAAGAATCTATCGATGCAAACAAGAAAACTTCAAAGCTAGTGCTATGACTACAACTATTTGCAAGAGACATAAACCCTTTTGGACAGCATCAAGCATCACTTTCTCTGAAGGAATAGGTAATGAGGTTCACCCACGAATCACAATTTGAATGTTTCATGTTTTATCTTGAACCTGTGACAAGAAATGAAAATGACCTAGTAGAAGTGGCAAAATGGTTCAAAGAAAACAGTTAACCACTCATATTATCCGTTAAAAAATGGGTTGGATAATGAATTTTTTAAAAACGGGTCGAATATGAATAAGAACCATATTATCCATTTAGAAAATGGATAACCAATGAGTAACCACTGAATAACCAATGGGTCTAACTTTTACATTTATAAAGCCTCAAATTGGGGGTTCCTCAAGTTAGAGAGACTAAGAATTCTCCCAAAGGTAGTCATATACAATAAGTCATGGACAATATGGGCAACCCATATTATCCGCCGGTTAACCCATTTTTTATCTGTATTAAATATGGGTCGGGTCGGATAATTGATCCATTTTTTCTTTACCCGTTTTTAACCCGAACCATATCCGACTCGACCCGCCCGTTTGCCACTCCTACGACCAAGTATGGAGCGCATAGGTCACAGGAGAAGAAGAGGAGGCAGTGACGGGTCTAAAGTTATCAAAATTAGGGTATAAGTTAAATAATAAAATATTAGTATAGGTTAAATGGGGCGACCAAATAGAGCGCCCCATGCAATTTTTACAAGGTAAATAGTTTGGAATTATTGGGTATAAAATGAGTTTTTTTCTATTTTGTTGTTGTTCTAGTTGTCTTCACAAGTGTGTATAAGTTTGTTATGCCCGACAATGTAAGTTGTAACCCACTAACAATCCTTTTGGTAAAATCCCTTTGAGCCCGCTGACAAAATTATTTATATTTGATAGTCGTAAAAGTGTATATAACTTATATATTTTTGATATATCACATACAGAAATATAAATATATACAAAAAAGTTCCCTTTCGTTTCTATTCTATGTATTGAGCTTATCTTACAAAAGTTTAGGGTACAAATAGCACGGGCTAGCAAGTTTTCGGACTGATCATTCAAAAATAGACAACATTTGTCATTGCAAAATAGCCACTATTTTGTTGTAACACGAAAAGTTCCAGCATAATATACTGGAGATCGCTGTACCTGTGTATGAACTTCCAGCATATTATACTCGAACTCCAACACGCGGAAAGTTCCAGTATATTATACTATAGTATTTTTTCGGATTTTGAACAGTATTTCGTTCAGATTTATCTTTACATGAAAGGGCCTAAAATTCGATTACTTTTGAAATTGTGGCTAATTTTGAATGACCACTTGTAAATCTGGCTATTTATGAATTGAGAAAACTACCATCTAAAGCCCCTCAAAATTTTAATAGCCCGTATTTTTACTCACTTACAGAAAATGGCCTTTCGGTCCAATTTATTTGCAACTTATAGCATGTTTGGCCAAACTTCTCAAAAGGCCAAAAGTGCTTTTTTTTTTCAAAAGCACTTTTTCCCCCTAACTTGAGGTGTTTGGCCAAGCTTTTTTGACGAAAAAAAGTGCTTTTGGGAAGAAGCAGAAGCAGTTTCTGAGAAGTTAAAAAAAAGTAGCTTCTTCCCAAAAGCAGAAGCAGAAGCAGTTTTGACTTTTCTTCTTACCAAAAATGCCCTTAACAAAATATAGTATATACCAAAATAACCGTTAAACCTAATACTTAGGATATTTATGTATAAATATTTCTTCTTATTTTTAGAATAGCTGTTTAATATATAGTGACTTTAGCGGTGAATGTTTTTATGATTTTTAATATATTTAACTTATATTAAAAGAATTAAGTATTTTTTAATTTTATTTTTATATTTTACTTAAATAAAATAAAAAAATTTAATTATTGCATATAATAACAAATTTTTGAAATTATTTATTTACTTATAATAACTATAAAGTAAATCTATTCATGCCCTTATTCGTAATTTGATACTTAAAAGCACTTTCTCAAAAGCTTGACAAACACAAATTATTTCTCAAAAGTACTTTTCAGAGTAATTAGCCAAACACAAACTGCTTCTCTCCAAAAATACTTTTTTTAAAAGCACTTTTAAAAAAATCACTTCTCAAAATAAGCTGATTTCTCCAGCTTGGCCAAACAAGCTTTTACAGCCATTATCTATTTCCAATGCATTTATCTTCCCAAGACAATATTTAATCTTAGAGTTTTTATCTTTCTTTCATTCTATCCAATGCACACTTTTTAATCTTTCTTTCGTTCTATCCAATGCACAATTTTTTTCCGATTACCATTTTTTTTCCTATCCTCTTTCTTTCTGTCTTCTTCATCTTCCTTTTATCTTTTTTTGTTTTTTTTTTCATTTTTCTTCCGTTATCTATCTCCCATTTCAGATCTATATTTTTTCTCTTTATTTTTTTTTACTTCTCACTGGAAAAATTTGTTTGAGTACCTAAAAAAATTACAATTTTTTAATTCAATTATTAAATTTACTCAGTTACGATGCATGATACAAGAGTGGCAGCAAAAGTCATGGGGTTTTCTAGTCAAGCTTCTACTTCTTCTTCTTCTTCTTCTTCTGTCATAATAGTATTTTGTGAGTGAAGAACTTTTACAGTGACTATCGATGATGAGTCTGGATTTAATGGGGTATTTGGATGATAATTATATTTAACTTTATATATATATATGTGTGTGTGTGTGTGTGTGTGTGTGTGTACACATTGTATAAATTTTATATATAAGTGTATCTTGTATTTTTCAGTGTATATTAAAAAATTATATATAAAATGTATAAAAATAGTATATATATATATATATATATATATATATATATATATATATATACTAACTATTACAATTTTGTATATAAGTGTATCTTGAATTTTTCAGTGTATTTTATATATTTTTTGTACAGTGACAGTCTGTTCTGTATATTTTTTGTATATTGACAATCTAACTTGTATAGTGACAGTATATTTTGTATATTTTTTGTATAGTAACAGTCTATTTAGTATGTATATTGTATAGTGACATTAAATTTTGTATATGAGTGTATCTTGTATTTTTAGTGTATTTTGCATATTTTTCGTATAGTGACAGTCTGTTTTGTATATTTTTTGTATATTGATAGTCTAACTTGTATAGTGACGGTCTATTTTATATATTTTTTATATATAAAAGTATATTTAGTATACATTTTGTATAGTGACAGTCTATTTTGTATAATGACAATCTATTGTATATAAAAAATATGCAGAAGAGATCTTTTGTGGGGAGAAATTATTGAAGGCTCTGCAGGCACATGTTAAGAAAGGTTTAGCTAACCTACGCTTCAGCCATGGCTAGACACAGGAAGAAGCTTCCAGTGACAACGGAAGCAAAGGAAGATGACAGTAAGGAGGAAACACCTGCACTCAACTAGCCTACTTGCTGGTTAACAGGAATGGGCTCTACACCTACAGTTTTTCACAAACCAGCTAAGGACGATGGAATTAACGGAACGACAGTGACGCCGGATACATGAATTCAACAGAGATTGCTTCTGGTAACTTTTGGTAGTTTTTTGCCACAAAAATTTCAGCCAATTAGGGAAGAAATTGAAGAAAATGAAGAACAAAATCTGATGAAGGAAAACACGAAAGTATCGCAAGTCCATTGGCGATTGCAATTCTCAGTACAAGCAAATTCAGGGCAGATCCGGCAGGATATGGGAGATCCAAAGGAAGTTGAGAGGAAAAGGGTAGCCATGTACGAATCGAAGCTCTCAAAAGGGGAAGACACTATGTTACGTACCGCCTGCTATGAGGGATGGTACCTTTGTCGTGCAAATTGCGGATGAGGATATGAAGGAATAGGAAGCCTACTGGAGCACAGCTCTGGTTGGATTTGTGCTTGGTGAAGATCCTTATGAGAAAGCAATGGATAACTATATTACAAACGTATGAAATTTTGTTGAGAAGCCTCAAATTCTATATCATGAAGATGGTTATTATATTTTCAGGTTTGAAAACACTGAAGATAGGTACCTAGTTCTACAAGTTGGTCCGTACACATTTCACAACAAGCCATTTGTGCTACAACAATGGAGAATGGATTTCAAATTTGATCCAGGAAGTGTGAATGCAATTCCTCTGTAGATCACATTCCCAGGGCTACCATTGTGATACTGGTCTACTGAAGCTCTTAGCAAACTAGCTAGTGTGGTTGGGAAGCCCTTGTATACTGATAAGATCACTGCTGAAATGAAAAAGGTATCCTATGCAAGAGTGTTGGTGGAAACAGACATATCCCAACCATTACCAGATAGCTTTGAGTTGCAAACTAAGAGGGGAGTCATAATTTAACAAATTGACTATGAATGGAAACCAAAGTATTGTTGTGAATGTATTAGATTTGGGCATAACTCAGATGAATGTTGGCATAAGGAAGTGCAGGAAAAGACAAAAACAGTAAAGGTGCAACCAAAGGAAACAGAGGAAAAGAAACAACTACAAAGAGGGACCTTGAAATGGATGCCAAAAAATAAGAGGAAGGATGATGTGATCCAACAAGCAGGGAATGCAGGGTACATTCAACAAACAAATGACAAAGCAGATGACAAGACTGTGGATAATAGGAAAACAAAAAGGAAAAGTGTACAACAAAGCACAGTAGTTATGATGAATACCACAAACAGGTTCTCTTTGCTGCAGACAGTAGATGATCCATGGGACACTGGCCCATCCAGCTTCACCCCCAAATGATTCTTTGCACCTAGAATATAAGGGGCCTGAATAAGGCCCATAAGCAGAAAGAGTTAAAACTCTTTATGAGAAAATATAAAGTTGATTTTATTGGCTGTTTAGAAACAAGAGTAAAGGAATTGAAGGCAAAAAAGATAACAAACAAAGTACGTAGGGATTGGAGGTGTTGCTGGAACTATAATGAACATCCAAATGGGAGAATTTGGCTAATATGGAGACCAAATATTGAGGTGCAGATACTGATGCTTGATGAATAGTTTATACATTGTGCAGTCCAAGAAAGAAGCACTACCTTCAAGACTCTGGTAACAGTGGTGTATGCAAGTAATGAGGTGAACAAAAGACAACAGCTATGGGATAAACTGGTGAATTTAGGAGTAACTATACAGGAGAGTTGGCTTCTCAGTGGAGACTTCAATAATGTTGTCGACACAGACGATAGGATAGGGGCTCCAATCACTCACAACGAAATAAAGGGGTTCCAGGATGCACTAATTACCTTACAACTCACACAGGTGAAGAGTTTGGGATGGTACTACACTTGGTGCAACAAACAACAACTAGAGAAAAGAGTATATAACAGAATTGACTGGGCACTGGGGAATATGGAATGGATGCAGAAGTATAGTCACATTGAAGCAGATTTTATAAATCCTGAAGTATCAGACCACTCCCCTATTCTAATGCAATGCAAGGCTGTGGATCAAAGAAGGAACATGTACCCTAAACCTTTTAAATTGTATAATTCTGTGATGGAGCATGCTGAATTTGCAGGCATAGTGGAAAAGGGTATGGAATCAAGAGATAAATAGAGGCAATATGCACAGGGTATGGAATAAACTCAAAGCTCTGAAAATGGAACTAAAGGATTTGAATACCTATATGGCATCCTATAGGCTTCACCTCAGTAAGGCCAGACAGAAATTTAAAGTCATTCAGAATGAACTAAAGCTCAATCACATGGATAAAAGTTTGATTGATCAAGAAAAAATGGCTTTGATGGAAGTTGAGAAATGGAGTAACATAGAGGAGCAGATCCTACACCAAAAGTCTAGAGCATAGTGGATCACTTGTGGAGACTCAAATTCTAAGTATTTCCATGCACAGTTGAAGATGAGGACAAATATAAACATTATAAACTCTATATACACTAAATTGGGAGACAAGTTGTTTGATCCTATACTAGTGGAGGAAGAGTTTATAAAGTACTTCAGGAAGATACTGGGTGAAAACAACACTACATTTCAATGTCCAAACTCTGAGGTTATACATCAAGGTCTTTGTCTTAATATGCAACATAAAGAAGACCTAGTCAAACCAGTTACAAGAGAAGAAATATTTCAGGAAATTAAAGATATGCCCCATGATAAGGCACCAGGAGTAGATGGGTTCCTAGTTGAATTTTTCACAAGACATTGGCAAGTAGTTGGTGATGATATATTTGAGGCTGTGAAGGAATTTTTGGTGACTGGGAGGTTGCATAAAGGAGTCAGTAGTACAGTTGTAACCCTGATTCCTAAGGTGCAAAATCCTAGTCAAGTGAAGGACCATAGGCCATAGCATGTTGTACAACTCTATATAAAATCATCACAAAGGTCCTTACAGCAAGACTAAAAGCAGTCATTGGAGGTCTAATTGGGAGATCACAGTCAGCATTCATTAAAGGTCGCAGCATCACAGATAACATCATGTTCACACATGAATTGTTCAAAGGTTATAATAGGAAGGGTATCTCTCCAAGATGTGTTCTTAAAGTGGATTTAAAGAAATCTTACGACACAGTAGAATGGTTTATTTTAGAAAGACCGTTTATGGATATGGGGTTCCCTTACAAGTTCACAAGATGGGTAATGGAGTGCATTTCATCAGTTACATATTACCTCAACATAAATGGTGGTCTCACAGTACCATTCAAAGGCAAAGAGGCATAAGGCAAGGAGATCCAATATCTCCTTACCTTTTTGCCCTGTCCATAGAGTATTTGCAAAGGGAGTTCATGCAATTGATGAAGAGGAAAGATTTCAAATTCCATCCTAGATGCAAAAAATTGGGTGTGGTACATGTATGTTTTGCGGATGACCTGTTAATGTTTTGCAAAGCTGATATTCAGTCTGTTAGACTATTAAAACAGACTTTCCAGAAATTCTCTAAAGCATCAGGTCTTCAAGCAAATGCTAATAAGAGTGTTGTTTATATAGTTGGAGTTTCAAATTGGCACAAAGAGGAAATTCTGCAAGAGTTGAGCTTCCCTGAAGGTAGGCTTCCTTTCAAGTACCTTGGGGTGCCTTTGGACTCCAAAAAACTATCCATTGCTCAGTGCTAGCCACTAGTAGAGAAGGTAACTCAGAAAATAAACTGCTGGACATCAAGATTGCTATCATATGCAGGGCGACTTTAATTGATAAAGTCAGTATTATTTGGAGTGCAATCTTATTGGACTCAAATTTTCTTATTACCAAAGAAAGTGATGAAGATGATTGAGGCAATATGCAAATCATTCTTGTGGACTGGCTCAGCTACAGTGTCAAGGAGAGCTTTGGTTTCTTGGGAAACAATATGCTTGCCAGATAGTGCAGGGGGGCTCAATGTAATGAACTTACTATTTTGGAATAAGGTTGTTGTTGCTAAGCATCTATGGGCAGTGGCAAAGAAGAAAGACAACCTATGGATAAAATGGATGCACATCTATTACATAAAGAATCATAGAATTGAAGATATGCCTACTTCTAGGAATGCAGCCTGGGTAGTTAGAAAGATTTTTGAGTCAAGGAAGATGATAAATAAGTTTCAAGGAATTCAATGGGACCTGGAGAGCAGATTAAACCAGCTACAGAGGGGTGAACTGTTCAGCATTAAAAAATTGTACAGGCTTCAATACCCTCACACAAAAAGGTCCAGTGGAAGAGCATTATCCTGCAGGCACATATGCATCCAAGATACAAATTCATACTTTGGCTTGAATTATATAACATATTGGCAACAGTGGAAAGACTTCTGAAATTTGGCATACAAATTCCACAATAATGTATCTTTTGCGGGCAAGCTTTTGAGACCTTCGATCACCTTTTCTTTAAATGCTCGCTAACAAAGGCACTATGGAATAGACTGCTAAGATGGTTGGGATATCATAGACCTATATGTGACTGGCAGAGTGAGGTTGAATGGGTAAGCAAGAGTGCTAAAAGGAGAAATGGACAAGCAGCAATAACCACCTGTGTGTTTAGGATGCTCCTGAATGCTATATGGAGAGAAAGGAATAACTACTCACCAATAACATATGCAAAGAAATAGCCATCCACATACACATGAAGGGGAATTCAATTCAAAACTGGAAGGAAGCTTTGCAAAGGATAAATTGCTACCCTTAGGAAGTTAGAGTCTGTTATGCTTTCTCTGTGTTGTCAAGAGTCTTAGCATAGTAGTGAAGAAATGTTTTCTATAAATCTAGTTTAAGAAGAAGTCGCAGACTAGGTTCAGAACATAGAATGAGTAGATGGTCAGCATCTACTGAATGTAATGTATAATTTTTTATGGAATGAATAGAAAAATATTTATAAAAAAAATATGCAGAAGAGACAAAAACAGAGGAAATAATAACAAAGTGTTGACCAAAAATTGCAATAATACAAGATCAGTTCTTGGGTCACATTAATCTAAAAATTATCTTAATTTTTCAATACAGAGATGGAATAAAGAGAAACTCGTAGAAATTAAAGAATAAATGACAACCATCCCTTTCTGTCAATTCTAATTTTTAGGGGTAAAAGTTCAACTATAGTTTATACTTACAATCAATAATGTCATATTTAAGGTATTATAAATTGTCACAATTACTAAACTCTGAATTGGGTAAGTTTTATGTTAGCTTTTTCACAATCCACAAAGTAGTAAGCAAATATTCCAGAAAGAGAAACATAAGTTCTTATCATAAAGAATCAGAATCAAATTAAAAAAATCCTTAGAAATACATAAATGGTCAATCAAATTATTCAAACTAAAAATAGAAAATTCAGAAAAGGGAATGAATTTTATTTTACCAGAGGAGCAAAAATCGATAGTATAAAGGTGTGTTTGAGTTGAAGTCAAGGTTTGTGTATAGCGTTTAAGACATTCCCTTTGTTTTTGCTGGCGGCCGATAAGCTATATAAGGTTCAATATCATTTGGAAAACGATTGTGAAGAACGGAAAATACGGAAATTATTTTTGTATCACAAATATTACCTACCCAGCCCAAACTATTTTGGGGGCTGGGTAATGCATGGCTGGATATCTCAGAAGAAAAAATTCGAATTGCTGAAGAAAAGAAGTAGAAAGCGGTAGTTTGGGCTAGCCATTAAAATTTTTTTTGGGCTATAAATTATGAGTGGTCGTACCACTTATTAAGGGTTAAGTGCCGTTAATTATGAGTGGTCGTACCACTTATTAATCGGAAATTAACTTAAGATGGGATTGACTTCGTTAATTATCGTGGAGTCGGATTCTAACCCATACAGTTAGTCCCTCCACTTATTGAGATCGTGCCTTGGCCGAGCTCGATGAGTTGACTTTATCGACTGTGGTTTGAGAAACTCGGATAGGGAGGTCGACTGTCGCTTCGGTTGAGGCCGAATTCCCTTTGGCGATGACCCTTAGCCTTGTAGAGCGTTAGTGTTTTATTATTGTGTTATCAAGTCGTCGTTCGATCAAGATTGAATGCTTCTTCTTGGCGGAGGCACTTGAACTTTTAACTTAATTCGAGTAAGATCGAGATTCGTTGCGCTCTGATCCTCACATTTGTTTGGGAGCACAGCCGTCGACTACGGCGGACGTGCCGTATGTGGTGCGGCCGAGGGGAGTAAGGGTACGCTTGGTATGTATTTGGCGACATCCAAAGTTTTGAAGGTGCACGGAATATCTCTTCAGCGTTCATAGGTCGTTACAATCATTCTGACGGCGAAACGCTAGTGGGTGGCTGAGAAGTCGCTTCGTGAAGCTTGTCATAATGACGCACGTTTCTGTAGAACCGAACCGGTTTACGGTTGGTCATGTAGTTAATGATGACTATTGGGTTTCGTGAAAGCCATTTACGTTGCCTATAAAGATGGGCTGAGGAATTCACTTCTCATATTTTCATTGTTCATCTGAGAGTGATTCTGAAGAAGCTTTTTCCTCCTGCTAACTCACCTTCATCTTTTTTCTTTGATCGTTACAAATTTCATCTTATCCACCAAACTTTATTCATTTCTCGTTAGTAAATCAACAATGGCAGGCAGTTCTTCCCAAGATGTTCTTTTGACGGATTTTTTGGTCGACTCTCCGGTATTTGAAGGGCCATCTCTGGCAATGGGGGTGCAGAACCGGAAGAGACCGATGAAATTCCATCAGTCGACGAGATAGTATCTCGGCCCAGAGGCCTGATGACTGACTTTACTATCAATGGTGGGGAGTATCCTATGGATGAAGCCCCGTTAATGGGGGAAATTGGGATGGCCCAACTACGGGAACATGGGTTCATCCCCAGCTATGCTGACGTCGTTCTTGCCAGAAGCGAGGAGAGGGTCCACACCGACCGCAGGGGATACTGCGTCTTTTATGCCTATCCCTTCAAGTTGGGGTTTAAGCTCCCGCTCCCAGCACTGGTGGTTGATTTCTGTCGTTATTACGGGATATGCCCGGGTCAACTTGCTCCTTCTCTTTACAAATTGCTTACAATGTTTATCAAGTATGCAGAACTGGCCGGTAGGGAGGTTATGCTGCAACATGTGCTCAGTCTCTACGCTCCCTAGAGAGTTCGCGGTACCATGATTCAAGCGTACCCTCGTGGGTCGAAGGGCCTGACTGCGAAATTGGATGACGAGGTTGACCCTCGCCTTTCTGAACACTTCTTTTACATTAGGACTGAACATTTAGTGACATGCCCCACTGGGTTCCCAGAGGCTTGGAATCATGCACGTAAGTTCCTTAATCATCGAATTCTCTTCTCTACCCCTCCTTACGTTTCGTGCTCGTAAGCGCTAACTCATGTCAATTTTGCAGTCGAAAAGCCGCCGCCGGCTCCATTAGCTGGGATACACTGGTGGGTTGAGGTCGTGCTCCCCCATGCGGAGGGGATACGCACATAGGCGTCTTTCTAGGAGAGGCATGGTCGTAGGGCTGTTGCAGGTGAAAATTTGATTCCTTCTTCTGTTCCGCTTTGATTCAAATTTATTCATCAACTTTGCTTTTCTGTGATCAGAGAAGGCACGCCATGTCAGGGCCCCTCAATTGGCCTTCCACCGGCCGGGTGCGATTGCTCGGCTTACTGCAGCACCGGTGCCGCGCCACGTACCGAGGGCGGTGTCAGTTGAATCTTCAACGGCACCTTCTCCACCACGAGCCGCATTCCGGGACGAGGGGTCGCGGGGGTTGTGCGCCCTAGAGCGGAATCGCCATCAGACCGGGAGGAGGTGTTGATACCCTATTTTTCCCTATGTATTTTTTATATACCAAAAATACTTTCAAAATAATATATATGTGCATATATAAGCACACCTAAGGGGTTTGGCATTTTTAATGATTTTTTAAACCAATTTATGGCCTATTTTTGCACCATAAAATTCAATAATTATTCCCAAAACTTGCCATTTTGGAGAATAATTTATTTTATTCTCATATTTATATCAAAATATAGTTAACATGATTTTTTGCATATTTTTACAAATTCGTTTGGTATTTTAAAACAAAATTGCATGTAATTGCAATACTAGCCTCTTTAAGATTTAATAGCATTTTTTATAAATACAAATTGATCCCAATATTTTTAAATTAATATTTACATATTATTTATTGACTCAGTGCCTTTAATTTATTTTTTAAATTTATTTTTATTATTTTTATAAATATAAAATGGGAAAACTGACTATTTCAATTGTAGCCTCAATTCATTTCAATTTTAACCACATTCCCATTTCAATTTCAGCCAATTTCAAACCCAAATTGGACCAGCCAAATTCCAACCCCTGACCTAATTGCCTAAACCCGCCCGGAATCTTTTTAAATCCAAGTCGTTGATCCTTTTGATCAACGACCACAAATTATTCTTTCCTTTTTATTTATACACGACCTAACCCTAACCCTAATTCCCTCTTCGACCGCTGCCCTCAAGCTCTCTATCTCTCTCTCTCTCTCTCTCTCTCTCTCTCTCAAACGCTCTCAAACACTTGAAAAGCCCTAATCGTTTCTTTCGTCTTCTCCGACAAATCTCACCGGATCCCATGGCTTCACAGGCCATGGACGGTCTGTGCTCACTCTCCTTCACTCCTAAGTCATGTTTGTTGAAGATTTCAAGATTCGACCTCGATGGTGTTCGAGTAGATCCTCCACAGATCTGAGTTTCTATGGCCTCTCCGGCCTCGTTCCGACATATTCGAGCCTTAAGAGACTAGCTATAGCTCAGATCGACTCCAGACCAGACAACTTCCAAGCCTTCTCGTTTCTAGGTTTTCTGAGAAGTCCTAAAGCCATTCGAGGTTTTCCTGTTTGTTTTCCCTTAGATCTATGCTATATCTGTGCTATATTCGATGTTTTAGGGGTTTTCCCTATTTTTCTTTTGAAATTATTTGATTTTCAAAACTAGGGTTTCTGGAAAAACTTTCTGATTCTTTATCTCTTTTCTTTATGTGTGTTTCATCTGTGTTTATCTCGTGTGTTTCTTCTCTACTATGCATGAACTTGATTTTTCTGTTCTTTTTTTTATACTTTATATTTTCCTCTGCCTTTAGACTAAACTCGCATGACCGTCTCTGCCATATTTTCTTACATGATTTCTATTGTATGTGTTTCCTACTGTTCTCTATGTTTATTTTCGCGCAAGTCCCTGAAAGAGATCTTTGAGTCCATTTCAATGGCTCACCTCCTCCTCTCCGTTAGAGATCCTAGGATTTAGGGTTTTTTACAAGTTTGAGCTGGTGTTCGGACTAGGGTTCTATGTCAGAACCCTAGGGTTCTCTCTTGAACTCATTCAGAGTCTATGAATTGGATTTGACCTTTTGTTATAATCCTGGATTTTTTATATACAATGTTCTCTTATTTGTGCATGTCTGTATACTTTTTATATGACAAATTCCCCTCTTTCAAAAGGCCTTTGGCCAGCCTGTGATTGATTCCGAGTCCTTTTTCAAAAGGGTTTGATTGATTGTTGATGATTTTCTTTAAATTAAGTTTCTTTTCACCTTTCCTGTCTGGATTCATTCGAGCTAAGACTCAAGCCCTAATTTTACTGCTGCTAATTGATTGTCTTTCCTTATTTGGTCCAAACCGTGTACTATCGAACTATTTCCCTTAAATAATGTCCTGTGTATTTGCCCCTATTACGCTACTCTGGAAAAGGTTTTCAAATTATTCCCCTTCCTTATTTATCATGCCCGTTTGAAATCAATCCCTTGGCTGAAGGGAAATCTTTGTGATTGATTTTCAAATTATTTCTTACCTTCTTCTTACCTGCTTTCTGCACTATAAAAGGGGCTACCCCTTTACACTTTCAAAAAAAACACAGCTTCTCTACACTAAACAGGCTTACACTCACAATTCATTACTTTCACACATGCTTACACAACTGTTTTCTGCATTCGAAAATACAACTCTTCTGCAGTGAACTCTCTCACAAGCAAATTGCTTCTCTTACTGATAGCATCAAGCACTCTGTTCTCTACTCTCCTTTTACCTTCTGAGAAATTCCTGAGTTCTCTTGAACTCTCTCAAGTGTTCTGCTGCAAACTTGAAGTCTGCTCCTGCTGATTTCTACTGTTTGTTTACTTTGTTGTTCTGCTGTTTTCATTATTTTGCAACTGGTAGTTTCTAGTTAAATAATTCCCTCTTCACTATGTGTTTACCTCTTGGTCTGCTATGCTTTCCTTCACCATGTGTTTATTTCCTAGTCTTTTATGCTTTCTTTCCTTATGTTTCTGCCAACTCCCTACATGCTAGTTTATGGTACAGAGGCGGTCATTCCCATCGAGGTAGAGATTCCCTCCCTAAGAATTATACAAGAAGCAGAGTTGGACGACGCAGAATGGGTAAAAGATCGCTACGAGCAGTTAGCCCTTATAGATGGGAAAAGAATGAATGCAGTTTGCCACGATCAGTTGTATCAGAACAGAATGTCCAAAGCCTTCAACAAAAGAGTCAAGCCAAGGTAGTTTACACCGGATAGCTGGTGTTGAAGAAGATATTCCCACATCAAGATAAAGCCAAGGGGAAATTCTCTCCCAACTGGCAAGGTCCGTACATGGTTCACCGGGTTCTAACTGGAGGAGCCCTTATTCTTGCAGAAATGGACGGAGAAGTCTGGCCGAAGCCAATCAACTCAGATGCAGTGAAACGATACTATGTGTAACCATCTATGATTTCTTTATGATGTAATTTGAACTACGCCTGACCTGATTCCCGTTTAAGAGGGGATACGTAGGCAGCCATATGGGTGCGGTCACAATTTAATAAAAATTTCATTTCCCCCCTCCAAATTCCGAAGCTAGTCTTCAGCCACTCATCGCCAGGGATGTCACCTCAGTAAACTGGGGCAAAATTTTGAGGAGGACCCTCAAAATTTCAAAGTTGATTTTTCAGCCATTCAGCGCAGCCATCAGAAGTGCCAGCCTAGTAAATTGGGGCAGAATTTTGAGGACCCTCAAAATTCCGAATCAAGAGAGGTTGCAATATTTTGAACCATGTCGTAGTCGTTGGTTCATTTAAACAAAACTATTTTCTACTTACGTTATATTTGTTAAATCATGCATAACTATGATAGCTGTTGTTTAGCAATGCTACCCCAATGATACGCAACGTCGGAGGCCACGGGAAAACGAACTAACCTTTCCCTCCGTTACAAAACTCACGATTCTTCTTTGGATGCAGGCATCCAAGTCAAAAAGTTACTAGACATGTTATGCAATCACATTAAACCGGCGCACCTATTCATATTTGCTACCCGCGCGCAATATTCCCCAGCAACCGCAACATCACAATCAGTTACCAGTAATCAGCTAAGAATCTTTACTACCGTCTGCATTTCCTGCATTGCATAAGGCTGGATTTCTGCCTTTCGAGACTAAGCGTTGTCTCCATTTAGCATCATTGCATAAGGCTACCTTTATGCCTTCTGAGACTAAGCGCTGTCTCCATCTGCATTATCTGCATTGCATAAGGCTACCTTCCTGCCTTTCGAGACTAAGCGTTGTCTCTATCTGCATTATCTGCATTGCATAAGGCTACCTTCCTGCCTTCTGAGACTAAGTGTTGTCTCTATTTGCATTATCTATATGACATAAGGCTACATTTCTGCCTTCCGAGACTAAGCGTTGTCTCCATATGCATTATCTACATTGCATACAGATCCCTTCCTACCTTCCGAACTAAGCGTCGTCTCCATTTAGCATCATCTGCATAAGGCTACCTTCCTGCCTTCCGAGACTAAGCGTTGTCTCTATCTGCATTATCTGCATTGCATAAGGCTATCTTTCTGCCTTCCTAGACTAAGCATTGTCTCCATCCTGCATTATCTGTATAAGGCTACCCTTTCTACCTTCCGAGGTTAAGCTCTACATCCACTTGCATGGCTGAAATACCGCCACTTTATCTTTCTTGCATGGCTGAAATACCGCCACTTTATCTTTCTTGCATGGCTGAAATACCGCCACTTTCATTTACATCTTGCAAATCGGCTTAAATATCGCCATTTTACTTATCATATCGGCAGGAATATCGCTGCACTGCATTTAAATTTTTCTATCAGCTGAAATATCGCCATTTTACATATCATATCCGCTGGAATATCGCCGCACTGCATTTAAATTTTTCCATCGGCTGAAATATCGCCATTTTACTTATCATATCGGCTGGAATATCGCCGCACTGCATTTAAATTTTTATGTCGGCTGAAATATCGCCATTTACGCTTTCGTGTCGGCTGAAATACCGCTAAATCTTGCATTTCATGGGCTGAAATATCGTCAGACTATCCAAAGGCGTCATCATTCAAAGGCACCATCTTAAGCCCGAGAACACCATGTCATGGCCTAAGGATCCCACTTTATATCTTGCCCATCATTATTCAAAGGAATCATGGTTTGGAGGCACCATTATCATAGCCCGAGAACATCATTTCATAGCCTGCGAATCCTTCAATTTTGCGCTTCGTGGCCCAGGACATCATGGTCTGAGGACGTCATCCT
>MU719868.1:10750-25875 GCA_026770625.1 Nicotiana glauca
AGATAACACGTTTAGGAATCACCTATGTAAGTGTGAAGTGTTAGCCGCTTCAAGGAGAATTCTGCAAGACCAATTCTCTACGCACTTATGAAACCAGGCGGTGTTCATGGCTGAAACGAACACAACAATAAGAACCAAAGACGGTTAAGGGTTGATTGTGTGACTTATGGTTGTTTAGATATACACCAAAGTTTGACGGTTCAAAGATATCAAATCTACCGATTGACCGAGTATATCCGACATAAGTTCACTACGAAAAGTTCAAAGGGAAACCTACTTATCCAAATGCAATTAATCCTTGTTTGCGAATAACACAAGTTTTTCATGCATACTTCCATGATATAACCATTCCCCATTCATGTGGGGGATTGTTGAGTTTTTGTTTAAGATTAAATAGTCTTAAAATGAGAGTGAATGGGAAATGGAGGGAAAATAAAATTTTGAGTAAAATTTTAAGTTTCCCTGTTCTTTTTAATGAGACATTGTCCCACATTGGTAGAGGATAATAATTTTGGTGGGTTTATATACAAATTCACTTCATATAGCTCTTAAAGAGTTAGGAAGAAAGCAAGCCTCACGCCGCCGTCGTCATCGTCGCTCGCTCAGCTCGGCTCGTCTTCGGCTATGGCTTCGGATTTGGATTTGGATTTGGTCAAATGATCGATAGATTGATTAATTTTTTGGACCAAATTTATTTGTTAATAGTGAATATTAACGTGATATAATCCGTGTTTGTAACGGATATTTTCCAATCCATGTATTGTGTTGCACCAACAAGAAACAAGTCGTCTAGTGCACCTCCAACCATGGCCAAGTGCTCCTCCCACCAAGCAAGTGTTCATTCCACCATGTAAGTGCTTTCTCCATGATAGCCAAGTGCTTGTTCCACCATGGAGGGGGGTGAATTTCTCTCAACTGACTACTATAAATAGAGCAGCAGTTGGAGAGAAAGACACACACCGAAAAAAATACTCGAGATACACTCCATATACAATTTGTATACCCTCGATATACACTCTAAATACACTTGATATATACTCTGTATACACCGAAAACTTGAAAGCTCTCCTCTTCAGTTAAGACTCAACGTTGGCTATACATTGCATTTCTTCCGCTCAGAATTTCCATTCGACTTTTGAGTTGTCCTCCCTTGTTCTGCATTGTTTTAAACTATAAACAAAGCATCCATAAGTGTGATTTGCTGCCGAACTTTGTGTTCGTTGAAACAGTGGGGTTTGAAGTACCGCTACACCAGTGTGTAATTCGTTCTATCCTATGAGGAATAATCCATAACCTTGGGTACTAGGAGGGGATTAAATTTCTTAAGAAAATATTGTGAATTCAGTGGGCTCGAATTAATTACTGTCTTATTTATATTTACGTTTATACGCTAACGTTTTATTTTCAGAATTATTATTTACAAATACAGGATAATAACCAACACCATGGAACCAACAGTAACTAGCTTCTGCAAAATACTTCTTAGCTTTAAAGATTTTTTGAATCACCCAAGATGCTTGCTTTGGTTCAGTCTCCCAGCCAAGATTGTACTTTTTATAGTATACATGAACCCATTCCACCCATAATTTATCTTTCTTTTTACACAAGTTCCATAGTAGCTTGCACATTGCAGCTTTGTTCCATGTGCCTATATCCAGCAAATTTAAACCTCATGTTACCCTTGGACAACATAATTTATCCAAAATTATAAGTGCCTTCCTTCTACTCTCAATATTTCCTGTCCATAAGAACTTTCTACAGATACTTTCAACCAACATAATGAGCTTCTTAGGCAATAGGAAGATTTGGGACCAATATACTTTAATGGAGAATAGGATGCTTTTGATAAGTTGGACTCTTCCTACATAGGTTAGGAACTTAGTAGTCCAGGACTAAATTTTCCCTACCATCTTATCAAGTAATGGCTGATATTGTAGCAATGTCATTCTTTTAATACTCAAAGGTACCCCCAGGTAACTCATTGGGAGAATCCCTTTTGAGAAAACTAGAATTGTTAATATCTCTTGTTGGATGTCATCTCTAACTCTTCCAAAGTAGATTGAACTTTTCCTTGTGTTAGCAACTACACCTGAGGCTTGTGAGAATTCTTGAAAACATTGATACAACATCTTCACAGATACATAATCACCTCAGCAAAATAGTAGAAGATCATCAGAAAAACTAAGTTGTACTATGTTCTACTTAGCACATTTTGGGTGGAAGTTAAAATATGGAATCCTCTTTAAAGTCTTCAACAATCTTGTAAGGTATTCCATAGCCAAGATAAATAGATAAGGGGATAATGGATTGTCACACACCCCCCCCCCCCTTTTTTTAAACAAAAACCTCACTTAACCCTCTTAAATATATATAAGGATTTAGTAAAGCTTGAAAAGGGTTTTCCAATTAGAACGTGACAAAGAATTGTGTTCCAAAGTAAATAACTCAGAGTCGCCACCTGACATTTGATTTCGGTGTGCCAGGTCACCGTTTTTTGTAAAATTTAATTTTTCCTTTAAAACACTGTGGACTCCAAAACTAAGTCCGCACCAGAGATTCAGGTAAGGGGCTCATTTGACTCGGGGAGAAGGTGTTAGATATTCCCCGAGTCCCGTAACTAGTACGGTTGCGTACATGATCTAAGTGGGCTTTTAAAACATTTAAATTGAGATAAAAACACACAAAAAAAGAAAATAAACACACAAGAGGCTCGAGGTCGTCCCCACCTAATAAAATAAAAATAAAAGTATAAATAAAATACTATTCTATGCCTCCTCAAAGTGTTCCATCGCTGGCCTTCAAATACAAATACTACAGGGCATGCCCCGAATAAAAATATATACAAATCCTTCGGGGCATTTCCCGAATAAATTTTACTAAGGGAACGACCTCTCGCCTCAAAACTAATAAAAATTTTAATGCTTGCCTACCCAAGTGTGGCCGGCCTAAACATGCTACTAGCGAAGAAAGCGATAAAATAAATTAAAAGCAATACAATATTTAAAGCCTAATTTATTTACATGTGTAGTGTCACCTCCCATACCCAATTAGACAAATCAATCCATTTACTCTTCAAAGAGAATCTTAAGATTTAATTAAGATAAACAAGTCATCGGTGATCACTTAAATGCCATTCCGACCCACAAAATCTAAGCTGCATTGAACCAAAGCAATTCAAATGCCAAACGAATCAGGAAAAGCAGAAAAGAGAAATCAAAATAAATCCAATTGGACTAACATCACATTATGAATCACATAGTATCAAGAAAATAAAGATTAAGGGAAGAAATAGACCTCCGATGGAGCAAATTTCTTTTGAAATTGAAGAGCTTAGGAAAATCGAACTTTCTAATTAGTTCAGCTTAAACTTGAGCTACAAATGGAATACGACAACCAAATTTTGAAGTAGATAACAACCAAGACACAAGAACCTCGAACGTCAACCCGAATGACGGGCACCACCCTGGGAAAAAACCTCTAACACTCAAACTAATTTTATATTGCAAAATAAAAATCAAAATCCAAAGAAGATGATGGAGATGAAGAAGTACAAGAAGTCTGGTCGTCGATTTTAGGAAAGTAGGGGTCGTTCGTTCCTATGAAGAAGATGACCAGGAACGATTAGGGGGGGAAGTCTCCGCTGGTGGTGTGCTCGACCGGGAGATGAGCGACTGATGGGTTGAGTCGCTGGTGTTATGGTGGAGTCCTTATTTCTGCCGGATTCCGACGAGTTTGATGGTGAAGATCTGGGGAAACGGCTGAGTCTTTTCGAGATGGTGAAGAAGCAGCGGCTGGCTTTTTGTGCTGATGGCTATGGAGGTTCAAGGATTTTCGACAGGCTGCCGGTGGTTATGGGGTCGCCGGTGATGGCTTTTCGCCATTGGGAAAGGGTCATTGTTGTTTTTTTATAAATGGTTCTGCTTGTTTGCTGAAGCTAGCCAAGGGAAATGGCTGCTACTTCTTCTCTTGGTCCCAAGGGATTTTTGGTTAGTGTGAGGTGAAGAAGAAGGTGGGGTGGCGGCTGGAATGTTTAGGGTTCTAGGTTAATGTTGTAGTCCCTATTTTTGTCTTGTTCCTTTTTTTGTATATGTCTTTTTTTTTTTTTTGTATTTTAGGTTAAGGGAGAAAAAAATGAAAAGGGTAGGGTTAAGATGTGGGTTGTGTAACTTAGGCCTCTTGCAAGAATTCAATTTGGGCTTAGAAATCCTATAAAATTGGCTAAGAAAAGGCTAATAATTTAATCTACTTCTAAAATACTTATAAGAAGATATAAAATAACTCTTAATTGACTTTAATCGACTATTATATTTAAAATAAACTAAAATTAAAGTTGAAATATTTTTGGCATTTTCAAAGATTATATTAAAATAAAATAGGTTCAAAGTAACATATCCTTCTAAAAATATCTAATACTTGAATTAAATAGAGAAATATGGAACTATTTTTATAATTTTCAATTTTATTCTTAAAATAAAGTAAAAGAGTAAAAAATAGTTAAAATGCCTATATTTAGGCCTAAACTAAATATTTAACACTAAAATACGTAAAATCTTGGGGATGGTCAAAAATTACATGCCTACAGCTGCCCCTCTTTGACTGAAAATACGAAGTATTTTCAGACAAAGAACGACCAGACAGGTTTTTTGACCCAACCCTTATTTAGAGAGACCGAAAACTAAGAGAAAGGAAGATAATGTGACCGAGCCCTGGTATCTGAGCTGCCTACATATCCTTGGCTATAAAAGGAATCAGGCCACGTGTAGTTCAGAAGTGCGTGAGATGATGGAGTATACCGAGGTGGAGAGCCGATTGAGGTGCCGTCGAGGTTCCGATCTGTGGTTCCTGCCATTACATCAAAAATAAAAGGAAAAATTACAGCAGAAGTAAAATAAAAATACAAGATCCTATCTGCTTCTTGTCTTGAATCTTCCTTGAATCTCTACTTGATCTTCAACATGAAACTGAAAAATGGACCCTGTTCTTCAAGCGGGCTCCTGATGCTTCTTGAATTTGCAAATTGAAAGTAACTGTGAAATGAATCCCCTTGTTCTCCAGGTGGGCACCTGATTGCCAGAACTTCAATTGTATACCCTTGTTATCCAGTTGGACACCTGATTTCCAAAACTTGAATTGTATTCCATTGTTATCCAGATGGGTGCCTGATTGCCAAAACTCGAATTGTATTCCCTTATTTTCCAGGTGTGCGCCTGATTTCCAAAACTTGAATTGTATTCCCTTATTATCCAGGTGGGAGCCTGATTTCCAAAACTTGAAATGTATTCCCTTGTTCTCCAGGTGGGTGCCTGATTTCCAAAAACTCGAAATGTATTCCCTTGTTATCTAGGTGGGCGCCTGATTGCTAAAACTTGAAATGTATTCCCTTGTTATCCAGGTAGGCGCCTGATTGCTAAAACGTGAATTGTACTCCCTTATTATCCAGGTGGGCGCCTGATTTCCAAAACTCGAAATGTAGTCCCTTGTTATCCAGGTGGGCGCCTGATTTTCAAAACTGGAAATGTATTCCCTTGTAATCCAGGTGGGCGCCTAATTGCCAAAACTTGAAAAGTATTCCCTCGTTATCCAGGTGGGCGCCTGATTGCCAAAACTTGAAATGTATTCCCTCGTTATCCAGGTGGGCGCCTGATTGCTAAAACTTGAAATATATTCCCTTGTTATCCAGGTGGGCGCCTGATTGCTAAAACTTGAAATGTATTCCTTTGTTATCCAGGTGTGCGCCTGATTGCTAAAACTTGAAATGTATTCCCTTGTTATCCAGGTGGGCGCCTGATATTGCAACAAAACAGACAAAACAAAAGAAATTTTTCTGCCCCAGTTTGGGATCTGGGCATATTTGTGAGTGTTAATCGGATCATGTTACCTACAAAGCTCTAAGAATTTAAAAGCTAAATCTCAATATCCAGGAGGGCCCTGAAAACTTTAAATTAAATCTCATCTTAAGAGTGATAACTTTAAAGCTAAATTATATTTTCTAAAGGGAGAACTTACGCTAAAACTTAAAACTAAATCCCATTATCCGGGAGGGTCCTGAAAACATTAAATTAAATCCAATTATCCAGGAGGGTCCTGAAAATTTAAAAACTAAATTCGATTATCCATGAGGGTCCTGAAAATTTTAAATTAAATCCGATTATCCAGGAGGGTCCTGAAAACTATTAAAATTAAATCCCATTATCCAGGAGGGTCCTGAAAACTTTTAAAATTAAATTCCATTATCTAGTAGGGTCCTGAAAACTTTTGAATTAAATCTCATTATCTAGGAGGATCCTGAAGATTTTTTAAAATTAAATCTCATTTTCCAGGAGGGTCCTGAAAACTTTTAAAATTAAATCTCATTATCCAGGAGAGTCCTGAAAGCTTTTAAATTAAATCCCATTATCCAGGAGGATCCTGAAAAATTTTAAATTAAATTTCATTATCCAGGAGGGTCTTAAAATTTTTTTAAATTAAATCCCATTATCCAGGAGGGCCTAAAAATTTAAATACCTAAGTTCCATTATCCAGGAGGGTCCTGAAAATTTGAAAGCTAAATCTCATTATCCAGGAGGGTCCTGAAAACTTTTAAAATTAAATCCCATTATCCAGGAGGGTCCTGAAAACTTTTGAATTAAATCCCATTATCCAGGAGGGTCCTGAAAACTTTTTAAAATTAAATACCATTTTCCAGGAGGGTCCTGAGAATTTTAAACTAAACCTCATTATCCAGGAGGGTCCTGAGAATTTTAAATTAAATCTCATTATCTATGAGGGTCCTGAAAATTTTGAAAATTAAATTCTATTATCCAGGAGGGTCCTGAAAATTTTAAAAACTAAATCCCATTATCCAGGAGGGTCCTTAGAATTTTAAAAACTAAATCCCATTATCCAGGAGGGTCCTGAAAATTTTAAAAACTAAATCCCATTATCTAGGAGGGTCCTAAAAATTTTAAACTAAATCCCATTATCCAGGAGGGTCCTGAAAATTTTAAATTAAATCCCGTTATCCAAGAGGGTCTTGAGAACTGAGAATGAACTTACCTGAGCCATGCTCTCATCTTGGAGGATTCTGAACAGAATTTCTTGCTCCCTGAAGCTTTTCCATGGGAGATCCCTGTGGATTAAAAAAAAATTCTTGTCCCTGTTTCAGACAAATAAAATTTTGTTAGTTTGAAAACGTGGTGGTTAGTTTGTGGCCTTGATCTTGAGGGCGGCTGCTTCTACACTACTTTGACTTCAACTTGGACGACCTTGACTGTTATCGACTATCCATTTTCTTTCAACCATTGTCACAGAAAACACCTATGTTCCATTCGATCCCAATATCCTCTATCTGTTGCATTTTGCTCATGAATTAACATTTATTGAACCCTTGCATTTTACAAGAATCCCAAAGCATGTCGATTGTTACCAACTCAATGCGCATACTACTTTTCCCTAACTCATGCCACTTTGATGTGCTAGCCAAATTAGGTTTGTGTAATTGGAAAGCTGGTGGCAAATTTTGAAATTATTTCTCACTTGTTCTGACCAAACAGACTCAAGAAGGGACTCAAACAAAACGAGGGGAACAAAATAAGGGTCAAGAGAAAGAGATGGTACCTAACAAGAAAATTACGAAGTAGAATCTTATCAGATGTGGATACCAACTCTAATGACCATGAAATGCACCTTTGGATTAAGTGGCCTAATCTCAAGCAAGTCTAATATTCAACTCTTGTTGAACCTCTTCGCTGTGAAACTGGTCTTCAACGCTTCAGTTGTCCTATTTGATCCACAATCCTCAGTCGACCTGTAGTACCCTGAAGGTTTTCACCATCAAGCCTCTCTCATTTTGCTCTTTTCTCAATTCACCGTCGCCTTACGGTGCCCCTGAGGTTTTTCACCGATAAGACTCTCTTATTTATCATTTTCTCTCTTTGTGATGAGAACAAGGTATTATCCATGATGTAGGAAGATCATACTTTCACCACACACTTGATTTGGCATCCTCAAAGATTGGTCGGAAGGTCTTTCTTGGGACCGTAATGTAGGCTTTTGGACAGGGTTGGAAAGAAAGGGTGGTATGAAGGCTCAGAATAATTTAAGATGAATGGGTTTCAAATTACAACTTTTGGAATTAGATCTTTTGGCAAAATTAAAACTTCTGCCCCAGTTTCTTGGAGTTCGGAGAATTTTTTGTATTTTTGCTTTGATGGGATTTCTAAGAAACTGCCCCACTCTTGACTTCGGAGATTATGAAATATTTTATTTAGTGTGACCGAACCGTAAGGCTGCCTACGTATCTTGTGGTGACAAGAATCAAGTCGAACGTAGTTCAAAAGATAAAGTTGTTTTTTTTTCTTTTTTTCTTTTCCTTTTCTCTTTTTTTTTCTTTTTCCTTTTTTCTTTTTCTCTTTTCCTTTTTCTTCTTTTTCTCTTTTTCTTTTCCTTTTCTAGTTCCTGACTCTATTTCTGATTCCAAAAGAGAGGTGTGAAACAAAACAAAGTAAGGCTCAAAAGGGGTATCAAAAGATAAAAGTATTTGGGTAGCAGAATAAAATGCCTTCATCATACCAAGCTTGAAAATGCCAAGTACAAGCATGCAATTGAAGATAAGCAAACAAATCACACGTAGTATCTATTGATGGCATCAACACAAACACAAAGTGCCAACGGGCAATACCTTTATCCCAATGAATGATCCTTGCCGGTTCGAAGCAGACTTGATTCAACCTTATCTTGATGTGGAAGAATGCATTTCAGCATTGACTACTTTAACTCAAACTGCTTAAGAGACATTTCCTTGTTGTATGCTCTTATCAACCTCTTGATTTCCAAATTAAATGCCTCAGTTTCACTTAATTCAATCTTTAGGTTTCTCAGAATGCGTAAATCTTTACTTGTTTCCTTAAATGCATCTTCTTATCATATTCTGAACTGAGATATTGCTTCATGAAACTTTCAAGATCAAGATAAGAACTATGTGCCCATGTTATGTCACTAGAGTCAACATGAGAAGAACTATAAAAGGAAAAATAACCTAAACAAAAAACTGACTAAAATTAACAGAAAATAGGAGATTGCATTAGACAGATGGTGAACAGGTTTTGAACAAAATAAGCAAAATAGACACGGGTTACAACCCTGGAACAATCCTAGATAACACTAGACGGGTTACTACAATAAAACGAACTAGGCAAAAAAAAAGAGCTTGAACCACAAGACAATGTATGGATTACAACCCTGAAATAACCCGAACAAACAAAAATGACAACAAAATAAACCACCAAAACTCTTCCCTGGCTAGCCAAGAAAGGAGCGTCTTTCCAATTACCAAGCTCGATGTATTAGCCACTGGATTGTACATCAAAATTGTTAGGACCTTCACCGATTTCAAAATTATTAACTTCAATCAGCAAGTTCCCAAGAAGATTCTTATACTCCCTATCACCACGCATTTCCCCCACAAAGTGTGCATCATCATATGCAGGTAAAGAATTTTGCATGATATTCTAGGTGTCACTATCCTGGACCACAATTATCCCTTCTTGAATTATTCATTCTATCTCCCTTTTCAAAGAACGACAATCTTCAATGATATGCCCTTGGACATTAGAGTGGTACATGCACCGAACAGTAGGATCAAAACTTTTTGAATATGAGTCTGGAGTATAGCCGAGGGGCGGCTCAATCAGGCTAGATTATTTCAACTTTTCAAACAAACTTGTGTAGGATTCTTCAATTGGAGTGAAATAATTCTTTGCCTTTGTTCCCCTCTATGCCCCTGTTTTCTAGGGTTTTTGGGTGCTCGAAGATGTTGTGAAGGCGATAGGGTATTATGCGGTGCTAGTGCTCGCCATAAGGAGTGACTTATTGGTTGAACAAATGACTGGGCGGTGTTAGGAGGATAGTATTAAGGTGGATTATGTGGAGCCCGAGGATAGGTTTTGGGTTGGGTTCGAGGCCGAGTATGTTGGTGAGGCGGACCCGTTAGGCCATGTCGTGATCCTGAGACAACCATGACAACATCATCATGTTTCTTTTGACCCGGCAAGCTTCCTATGTCGTTCTAAACTGCCTGTGTTGTGGCTTTTAAGGCAGAATAGCTTGTGATCTTGCTTGACTTCAATCCCTCTTCCACCATTTCTCCCATCTTTACTACATCGTTGAAAGGCTTACCAATGGCTGAGATCAAATGTCCGAAATAAGTAGGCTCCAAGGCTTGAATAAATTATTCAACCATCTCATCTTCTTCCATCGGAGGATTGAACCGTGCAGCTAGCTCCCTCCATCGGAACCCATATTCTCTAAAGCTTTCATTGGGCTTCTTGTCTAACTTGGTCAGAGATAGGCAGTCTAGAACAATGTCTATATTGTACTGAAAGTGTCGGGCGAAGTCTGAGCCATATCGTCCCAGGTGTACCACCTACTAGTGTCCTGGCGGGTGTACCATTCTAGAGCTGCCCCACTCAGACTCTGGCCGAAGTACGCCATCAGTAATTCGTCTTTTCCCCCCAGCACCTCTCATCTTATTACAATAACCTCTCAGATGGGCTATAGGATCCCCATGTCCATCATACAAGTCAAACTCGGGCATCTTGAACTCGACAGGCAATTGGACATAAGGGAACAAACACAAATCCTTATAAGCCACACTCTCTTGGCTTCCTAACCTTTGCATATTTCTCAATGAGTGCTCCAGGCTCTTTACTTTCTTAAACATCTCCTCTTTCTCCACGTTCTTGGGTGGTTTCTCAATTTCAACATGAGGCTCAAAGTGAGGAGTGTAGGAGTAAGGATATGGGACTTTGAATGTGGGTTCCGGGGCATAGTATTGGGTATCTGGAGCTGGGAATGCGGTTGTTTTGGCTGGTGGAGCATGAAACGTTTCGGAGGAAGTGCTAGGGTAATTGTGGTAAGGGGTATAGACCGGTGCATGTTGAGGAGAAAGGTCAACGGTAATGGGCATTTGGACTTGGGACAGTGGTGGAACAGAGGCATAGTTTTCTGTATAGTTGGTAGGGAATGAAGGTGGAGGATGCCCCCTGATCCAAGATTGATACATTTCTGACATCTGCTGTTTCAACCTTTGGACCTCTTCTTTCAATTCAGACTCCGATTCCACAACCTCCCTTGATGGGTAAACAACTCCTGTGTTCGTTTCTTTGCTAGCCATGACTGCCTTGTGCTTTCTAGTGTTGTGTGGACAAATTACCAAAGTGCCACAAACTAACCACCCTTTGTTATGATAACAATAAGAGTAAAAAAGTGGAGCAAAACAAAGCCGGCATGTTAGCGTTAGGGAATTTATAGATAGAAATATTACATTGCGTGTAATGCCCCCTAGTCATAGTTAACGGTTCTAGAATGGCTTCGAGGGTACGAAGGTCATATGGCATCATCCCAATTTCACTCTTCTTGCCCCATTTCCTTCTTCATCTTCCTTTCTAGCACCGCTTGATTTTTTATTTCCTTCCCCTCTTTTCTTTCTGATCATCGCTCTTTTCTTTCCTCTCATTTCCCGCATCCACAATTTCATCTTTTTTTTAAAAAAAAAATTAAAAAAAATAATTCGATCGAACTCTATGTAGGTTGCCTACGTATCATGTCCCTCATGAATCAGATCAAGCGTAGTTCTGAAAAAAGTAATGGACAAATAAACTAAAAATATAAATCATTTTGGATTTTTTATTTATAACTTTTTTTGGTTTTTCAAATACAAAACAGGAAGTACTATAACAAAAGACTCAACACACTTAACTAGACTGACAGACTCGATACTACTGTATAAGACTAAAAATTAAAAGACAACATAAGATAGACTAAAAAAATAAAAGTTTCCTCAAGCAGCTCATGCATGCAATGGTCTTGACTAGAATGGTCCTGGAGTATTTGTCAAGCTCAAACTCTAGAAAATTGATATATACCTGAATGGGAAAAATAAGATCAAATAGAGTTAGTGACTCAAGACAACATGTGACACCATGACACCTTCTATTGGACACATGCAAGGCATGATTAAGGCTATTTTTGCAAAATGACCTACGTAGCCAAAATGTAACTATAAGCACAAACTCCACAAAGGTGACCTCAAAGAAATAAAAATACCTCACTAAGGCTTATATGGATTCAACTCCCAATAATCATGGCCCAAAATCAATTTTTAAAAATGACCCATTTTACAAAAACGGCCGATATGGCCAGAAGTGGCCAAAGATGCAAACTCAAAAAGGACGGACCTTAAAGTAATATGACACCTAGTTGTTGACTCAAGATTCTAAGACATGGGTAATTGAACCACTTTTGAAAAAAAGGACCCCATTTTGCAAGAATGGCCAATGTGACCAAAAGTGGCTAGACATGCAAGATTTGGCCAAGACCCTGCAAAGCCAAGAACCTAAGACACTAGGAAGACCGGACCCTATGTGGGTTGCCTACGTATCACGTCTCGAAAGATGAGAATCAGGTTCAAGTAGTTCGGGAAGATTGGATATGGGAGAAAACTTAAAAGATGACATTAATTTGGAAAAAAATATTGTCTTTTTGAAAAATGATGAAAAATATAAAATCTTTTTGGATTTTCTTTATTCTCCTTTTTTGAATTTTTGAAAAATGATGGAAATGTGTAAAATCTTTTTGGATTTTTTTTTTCATTTTCTTTTTCATTTTTGGAAAATAATGGGAAAGTGTAAAAAAAAAATTGGATTTTTCATTTTCTTTTATTTTTTGAAAAATGATGGGAAAGTGTATAATCTTTTTAGATTTTTTGTCATTTTCATTTTTTTGATTTTTGGAAAACTATGAAAAAAATGCGAGTGGGCCTTACTTGCTTCATTTTTCACCCTTCTTTCCCAAACATCGGTCCACCAAATGATCTTTTTACCGTCGAAGATGCAACATATATCATACAGGGATGATTGAATGTCTTTTAGGGCCACGGGCCCATTTTGACAAAATTTGGATAGGCATCCTACAAAGGGACACGGTACTTGGGACCGAACCCTACTAAGTGTAAATGACATGATGCAAATAGGCATGATCTAAAGGCCGAACTACATTTAGGGTTCACTAGACAAGGCAATTCAGGGCGGCTCGTAGTCTATGGCGGCTGATCTAGCTATCTGCCCACTCCACGCTCCAACGCCACCCCGTAAAGACACAGGTGACTCACAAAAAGGCTGTGTACACTCAAACGTACTCCGGAAGACTTGTTGCAGAAAGAAGACCCATGGTTATGCAAATGATGAAAATTTATAAAGTAGTAATACATAAAGGAAAAACTGTAAACAAATAAGCAACTAGCAAATAATAAAACGACATAAACAAAATAAAAATAAAATAAAGCAAACAAAACACATAAAAGAACTCAACCGAATATCCTAAAAAGCCAATAAGATCAAGTACTAGCTCGAACTAGCAAATTCTCCAGCAGAGTCGCCAGAGATGTCACACCCCCTTTTATATTTTACAAAAACCTCACTTAACCCTCTTAAATATATATAAGTATTTAGTAAAGCTTGAAAAGGGTTTTCCAATTAGAACGTGACAAAGAATTGTGTTTCAAAGGAAATAACTCAGAGTCGCCACCTGACATTTGATTTCGGTGTGCCAGGTCACCATTTTTTGTAAAAAATAATTTTTCCTTTAAAACACTTTGGACTCCAAAACTAAGTCCGCACCAGAGATTCAGGTAAGGGGCTCATTTGACTTGGGGAGAAGGTGTTAGACATTCCCTGGGTCCCGTAACTAGTACAGTTGCGTACATGATCTAGTTGGCTTTTAAAACATTCAAACTGAGGTAAACACACAAAAAGAAAATAAACACACAAGAGGCTCGAGGTCGTCCCCACCTAATAAAATAAAAGTAAAAATAAAATACTATTCTATGCCTCCTCAAAGTGTTTCATCGCTGGCCTTCAAATACAAATACTACGGGGCATACCCCAGATAAAAATATATACAAATCCTTTGGGGTATTTTCCAGATAAATTTTACTAAGGGAACGACCTCTCGCCTCAAAACTAATAAAAATCTTAATGCTTGCCTACCCAAGTGTGGCCGGCCTAAACATGCTACTAGCGAAGAAAGCAATAAACTAAATTAAAAGCAATACAATATTTAAAGACTAATTTATTTACATGTGTAGTGTCACCTCCTAGACCCAATCAGACAGATCAATCCATTTACTCTTCATAGAGAATCTTAAGATTTAATTAAGATAAGCAAGTCATCGGTGATCACTTAAATTCCATTCCCACCCACAAAATCTAAGTTGCAATGAACCAAAGCTATTCAAATGCCAAACGAATCAGGAAAAGTGGAAAAAGAGAAATCAAAATAAATCCAATCGGACTAAGATCACATTATGAATCACATAGTATCAAGAAAATAAAGATTAAGGGAAGAAATAGACCTCCGATGGAGAAAATTTCTTTTGAAATTGAAGAGCTTAGGAAACCCGAACTTTCTGATTAGTTTAGCTTGAACTCGAGCTACAAATGAAATACATCAACCAAATTTTGAAGTAGACAACAACCAAGACACAAGAACCTCGAACGTGAACCCGAACGATGGGAACCACCCTCGGACAGAACCTCTGACACTCAAACTAATTTTATATTGCAAAATGAAAATCGAAATCCAAAGAAGATGATGGAGATGAAGAAGTAGAAGAAGTTCGGTCGTCGATTTTAGGAGAGCAGGATTCGTTTGTTCCTCTGAAGAAGACGACCAGGAATGATTGGGGGGAAATCTCCGCTGGTGGTGTGCTCGATCAGGAGATGAGCGACCGATGGGTTGAGTCGCTGGTGTTGTGGTGGAGTCCTTGTTTCTGCCGGATTCCGGCGAGTTTGATGGTAAAGATCTGGGGAAACAGTTGAGGCTTTTCGAGATGGTGAAGAAGCAGCGGCTGGCTTTTTGTGTTGATGGCTATGGAGGTTCAGGGATTTCCTGCGGGCTGGTGGTGGTTCTGGGGTCGCCGGTGACGACTTTTCGCGACTGGGAAAGGGTCGTTGTTGTTGTTTTATAAATGGGTATGCTTGGTTGCTGAAGCTAGCCAAGGGAAATGGCTGCTTCTTCTTCTCTTGGTCCCAAGGGATTTTTGGTTAGTGTGAGGTGAAGAAGAAGGTGGGGTGGCGGCTGGAATGTTT
>MU719869.1:2851-16484 GCA_026770625.1 Nicotiana glauca
TAAATTATATATATTTATATTTTATAAGTTTTATAAAATAATAATAAAATTATTAAAACAATTATGTGGGTCCCTCTTTAGCGACCAACATTGGTCGCTAATCTCATTATATCTTTGACCAAGCAAGTCTGACCAGTCCAGTCAACAATTTGACTAAATTTGCGGCCAAATAGCGACCAACTTTGGTCGCTAAAGTATTTCAAATATTTTTTTTATTATTTTCGGCAGTTTGGCGACCAACTTTGGTCGCTTTTCTTGACAGACCAAATTTGGTCGCTAATCTTTGGTCGCTAATCTTTGGTCGTTTTTTACAGGAATTCTAGTAGTGTATAGTCTGATAAGAGACAGTGGCAGATTCTGAATTTTAATTATATGAGTTCATTATTCGAGTTCAACTATTGAACCCCATTACCTTGTTTGAGTTATGAGTTCATAGTTTAATATTTTCAGCAATTATATGAGTTTCACACATATAAATTAGGTCTAGACTAAAAGTTATGAGTTTAAATGAATTCATACCTACACTATTTGATACGCCCCCAATAAGGATTGTTTTCGTATTCAACACTTTGATTCTTAGAACAAATGAATTAGTCGAGACAATGAGTCCGAGAGACGTAAAAAGAAAATAGAACAAGAAATAAATAAACAATCGGATCAAAATATCAAGAGTCGTCGAGTAGCACCCAAAAGGAAAGAGAGGATAGTCAGAATTCTATAGAGGTAGCAGCAACAAGAAAATAACAAGAGCATATTTTTCCAAACACGATCTACATATACACACATGTTTACCTCGAAAATACGAGTAACAATTAAACTTGTTTATAGTTTTAAAGATACGTGATTTAGTTCAATACTAATTAATAACCAAGAAATATGAAGTATAAATGAAAGAAGTAAGTTGAATCAAACCAGCGTTCAAGCCAATCTTGACCTCGAGCTACAATGGCCTCGAGGTTGGTCAATAAGGACAGTAAAGTAAAAACAATAAAGTTAAGAGAGAATTCTGATGAGTAAGAAAGTAAGAGAGTATATTATTTGCCAATGATTGATGATGGTTAAAAATGATTGGGGTCCCCTTTATATAATAGGGGAACCCTAAATATGGTACATTTTTATTGACAGTAAGGAATCTTATTGGTACAGCTGTCTAACCGCCTAGTACGGATTTGTACTAACTCGTACAAATCTATTATGGAATTTACGCCACGATCTTGGGGACATTGCAGAAATCTTGCTCTTTCTGTTATAAATTCATAACAGCATCATCTCGGAGTTGATCGTACTTGACTCCGATGTTCCTCGAGTGCTTAGATCTTCGAACCTCGTATTCTGCCTTCGAGCTCGAGCTCGGTCTATATTGAACATTTCCTCGATGCGACCTCTCGAGCCTACAAAATCGGGGGTATATGATTTTGACCGTATACAGATAGTCCCCGCGTTTCTTAGAATAAAATGATAAGAAATGACTTGAGCCTCAATTTCTCCGGAGTCCTTGACGATGGCGTCATTCCCGTGACGTAGGCGTTTGAGGTGATCGAAAATGTCCCGTCTGTTCGCTTCCCCAAAACATTAAATGCTTGGTCAGTGCTGGTCGGCCATTAGCGCCATTCAAACGTCGCCGCTTGCCTATAAATACAAGGTTCAAATTTGGAAAATTTTTACTTCAACCTTCATTCCATCTCTAAACTCTTTTTACATCTCCCTCTCTCCATCCTTTCTCTCTCATTACTCGTAACTCTCGTTCTTTTAGTGCCAGAAAATATAAATCTCCACCTATCTCCATATCTTTGAATCAATGGCGAAAACTTCTAAAACCGTTCCTCAAAAAGAGAAAGCCACCTCATCATCGCGGCCGGCCAGAGGTAGAACGACGGTGCCACCTCATATCGAAGAATGTATTCCCGGGCCATGCGAGCTATCTTTTTATTTCAATCGATAAGCCTACATCGGTTCCAGGCCGATGTGAGCCCATGTCTCGATACATCTGGCTGATAACTGAAGATGAACTTGAGCAGGTGAAAGAGGATTGTAATTGGGGGGATATGGATGTCGTGATTCCTTCCCCCTAAGAGGACATCACCACCCATAAGGTAGGGTACTTAAGCGTGTATACCTACCATTTCACATTGTGTCCTACAGATCCATCACTGGGTCCCGTAGATCCAGTCATTCTTGATTTCTGCCACCAATATCAGGTGACGCTTGGCCAGATCTATCCTTCTTTCTAGCGCATCATCAATTTGATCAGGTATTTCTCAGGCCAGATTGAGGGGATGCCTTTTACCCTTGACCACCTGATTAGACTGTATAGCCCTTGCCTTTATCGAGGCGGTATGATAAAGCTCCAGTGTCGATCCTCTAAGTCGCTATTTTCTAGCATCGATGAGGACAAAGACCGAGGGTGGATGAGCCGGTTTGTCCGAATTAGGACTTCCGATTTGATTCCTGCTGAGGGATGCCATACCCCGAGGAGTGGAACATGAAACATAAGTACAAACTCATTGATGATGATTAATATTCTGCTTTCCCTATTCTTCCTCGATTTAACTCCCTTTTGATGATGCAGTTTCCCCTTGGTTCCTTAGTGCGATTCCGGACCTTGCAGGTTGGGTCTGACAACTGGCCTCCACCTCTTCATACGTGGAACACAGTTGGCGTGATTTGGCCAAGGGTCAGTGGGAAGCTAAAAACCATGGTGAGTTCCCTTGTTCATATATTGGTGTTTCTCAGTGAAATACTAACTTTACTCTTACGCAGGCCTCGAAGATGTCGTTGCTATGCGGACCACCCCGCCCGGCAAAAAAGAAATCCCAAAGCCAACCAAGGAGAAGAAAAGTAAGGCTCGAAAGCCTAGGGCTGATCCCGCAGCCCTATCTGCAGAAGCAGTCTAACACCTTTGGGATGATGAGAAGGAAGGAGAAGATGGCGACTGCCTGTTGGTAGCTCAGAAAAGAGAAAGCAATGAGGCTTTTCGCCGAACCGGTGATGGCTGATGCGGTTCCTTCTCAAACTAAAGAAATCTCGGAGGGGAGTTCGAGCAGAGTTCCCGAGCCATCGGGGGCAAAAGAGCACCTCATCTTGGAGGTCATTTGGCGGGTGAGCCCGAGGGGCCTAGTTCTGAGGCCCTCCAAAGAGATGATAATGTCCCTAGTTGATTCACTTGGGATAATCAACGAAGATGAATCACCGTCTGGTCCTGTATTCTCCGAAGGGCAATTTCGAGATGCCCGGGCCATAAGGACACCCGATGTGGGAACGACTCACAAAGGGAATGATATTTTTCGTGTGCCTTGCAGGGGTCGAAGATGGTCCCGACTCGAATGCTTTGTTTATCTTTGATGAGGCTCAATGGCTTCTCAAACAAGTAAGTTTCTACCTCCATAATTATGCTTGAGTTTTATTCTCGTTTTTCCAAATCTTACTATGTTTCTTTGGGTGAAGGCCATGGCACTTCATCGACAAGAATTTTCCAAATCTCGAGCCGAGCTTTCCCAATGCGAAGCCGAACTCAAGAAGCTCGTGGAAGAGAGAGATAGCCTTAAACGCCTCTATGTATAGAAAGAGGAGGAGGTTAGGGACTTCGAGTTGAATTGGCGAAGTCTCATCAAGACTAAGCTCATTAAAAAGGTAATGTAGCCTTTGGGGATCTTTTATGCACTCATTTGACTTATTGATTAACACTTCAACTTTGCAGGGCCAGCAGAAGGGCGAGCTGGTGGAGCAACTTCAAGAAGAGCTCATGCGAAAGAGGCCGAAACCCTGAGGTGGAATCAACATATATATCATCTTGCCTCGGAGAAAGACACACTTCGAGACCAGATGACATCGATCAAATGCCAGCTTCAAAATATAAAGGGGAAAAGCTTGGCCCAGAGCTGAAAGATCGAGGAGCTCGAAGCTAAATCAGCCACTGAGCTTGCCTAGGACAAATCTGTGGCAGAGGCACTTGTGGCCTCTTATCGAACTGACGTCGCGGATGCTAACATTCGAGCACAGGAAATCTCTACTGCTACTAAAGTTAAATTATCATGTGCTCTTTATCATTCCAAGCAACAATCGTGAAGAGAAACTCTCGAGGAGGTGCACGCTCATGGCTTTAACCTCTCAACTGATATTGAAAAGGCAAAAACTTTGGAGGACGAGGCTGCCCCTTTACTCTCCGATGATGAAGATTCCTCTAGTGGCTTCCCGAAGATGCGGCTCTCAAAGATGTGGCTCACGAGGATGCGGCTCCCTAGGATGTGGCTTCCAAAGTAGATTAGGCTCTTTTGTTTTTTTTGTTTTTGTGCACGTCCTCTTGTGGGCACTGTAAATTCCTTTATGAATATAAGTAATTATTTTTCTTTCCATCTTTGATTTGTTTTAAATTCGGATTCGTCTTCGTTTTGTGAAAAAATTTGATGTTATAACTTCAATGATCGAGCGAGCACTGGTTCGGACTCAGAGTATAACAAACCCTTAGGTTTTTTAAAAATAAATTAGTGATGTTTGAGCTTATAATGGAATACCTATTTAAGGTTTTTTTGACGAATCCTCGAGCTGTGCTTAAGTTGATTTGACGCGAGCTCAGAATGATGGGACCCTTAGGTCCGAGTTGAGTGAGAAAAAGGTCTCGAACTCTAAGTGTATCGACCTTATAGGCTTACTAAATCGGCCCTTAGGCTCTTTTATATTGGCCCTTAGGCTCTTTTATCTTAGCCCTTAGACTCTTTAAGTTGGGCCTATTCGGCCTCTAAAACGGCTATAGTTTTTTCCTCTTTTCGGCTAAAAAACTTAGTGAAAATTTTATTATGCCTTAGCATGTGTTTTTTTGTACCCGTTGGGTTTTTCGAGGGTTCAATTGATCAGAACCCAATTTTTTCTTAATACATTTGTGTTAAGATAATTTAATACCTCTTGAGGCTTTTTCGAAGGCCTATATTATCGAAGCCTTTAAATTATTCGAGGGCTGATTTTATCGAAGCCCTTTTTTATTTGCTTTGCCGAGGGTAGCCTTATTAACAGATTTTCAAAGTATTTGAAGGCCTTTATTTTATGGTGGAAGTTGGACGTCTTTCGGCCATAGCCTTTTTATACAATCATAGTCTTTAATATGGTCGTAGCCTTCGGGTGTGTCTCTTGGAATTTTTTCCAGATAACCTTTCGAACTTGTCCAAAAGGTTAGTCCCCTAGTATGATGGCCTTGGTCTTTACGTCGAGGGATGCCTCTTTGAGGTCTTATAAATTCGAGTTTAGATATTCGAATGTGTTGACGTCGATGACCGTCCCCGAGTATTCGAGGTGTATTTGTGTTTTGTCCCTTGAGCCATTTCTCATAGAATCGCAAGCATGGAATTTGTATAGTAGCAAATTTCTTTGAGACACAAAGTGTTTTGATATAGAAAGAATGTTTTTTTGAATAATTGATACATGCGTACATGTTTTTCCATCCGGGCTCGAGTATTCTATATGGACACGGTTTATCTAACCGTCTGGCCCATTACAAAGTTTTCCTATTGAGACCCTCTTTGGCGTGAAGTATTTTCCTCGAAAATATAACCTCCGAGGGTGATGCCTCCCAGTATCTGAGGTTGATTAAAAAGAATCCTCGGATACTGTTGAATTCTCCTCAGGTAGCACATAGTTGTTACCTCATTAAAAACCTCACTGGAAAAACCCATTTGGGATAAAACCCGATCTAAGGGAAAAAGTGTGCAACGCGTGCTTTAAAACCTAAGGTCTTCGTGTATAAGGGTACCCTCGTTGTCTTCGATCAAACATCTACAATGAGTTAGTGTTAATACAAATGGAAAAAGGAGAAGGTCGTACCTTAGAAATAATATTGTTTGAGTAGTGACACATTCCAGTTGTTTGGTAATTGTTCACCTCTCATCGTGCCAAGTATGTAAGATCCTTTACCGATAACTACGATGACTTGGTACGGTCCTTTCCAATTCGCGCCCAATTTCCTTTCATTCGGGTCTCGAGTATTGAGGGTGACTTTTTGTAGAACTAAGTCCCTGATATTGAAGTGTCGAAGGTTAGTCCTTCTGTTATAATATCTCTCGATTCTTTGTTTCTGTGCCGCCATCCAAACAAGTGCAGATTCTCATTTTTCATCTAGTAGCTCAAGGCTAGTATTCATAGCCTCATAATTTGACTCCTCTGATGCATGTCGAAATCTGGCGATCTGTTCTCCGACCTCGACCGAAATGAAAGCCTTGGAGTCGTATACTAACGAGAACGGGGTCTCCCCCGTGCTGGACTTCGATGTCGTTCGATATGCCCAAAGAACCTCGGGTAGAACTTCTCTCCATTTTCCTTTTACATCATCCAACCTCTTTTTTAAGTTTTGAATGATAGTTTTGTTTGTTGACTCGGCATGTCCGTTCCCGCTCGGGCGGTACAGTGTTGATAAGATCCTCTTTATTTTGTATGCTTCGAGGAACTCTGTTACCTTGTTGCCAATGAATTTCTTTCTGTTGTCACATACAATATCGGCAGGTATCCCAAATCGACACACGATGTGATCCCAGATGAAGTTAATAACTTCCTTTTCTCTGACCTTCTTGAAGTTCTGTGCTTCCACCCATTTAGAAAAGTAATTAGTCATAAACAAATTGAATTTAGCTTTACTTGGGGTCGTTGGTAGAGGTCCAACAATGACCATTCCCCATTTCATGAAAGTCCATGGGGATAGGACTGAATGAAGTTGCTCTCCGGGCCGATGAATCATCGGTGCAAACCTTTGACATTTATCACACTTTTTAACAAAATCCTTAGTGTCTTTTTCCATGCTATCCCAGTAATACCCTGCTCTAATAATTTTGCGAATCAAGGACTCGGCGACGGAGTGATTCCCACAAGTGCCTTTGTGGATTTCTCGTAGAAATAATCGGTGCCCCCTGGCCCTAGACATACCTCCAACGGTCCATCAAACGTATTTCTGTACAATGTTCCATCTTCATCCAATGTGAACCTATCTCGATAATTGGACGATAGTCCCTGGGACGATATCATCTTCTTCAACTGATGACCCCAAGTTAGCAAGTGCATCGACCTCACTGTTTTGTTCTCGAGGAACATGATTTAGAGTCCACTCCTTGAAGCGGTGCAAGGTTACCTGTAGCTTGTCCAAATATCTTTGCATCCTATCCTCTCACACTTCGAAGCTTTTGTTTACTTGGTTCACTACCAAAAGAGAATCGCACTTGGCTTCAATGACTTCTGCCCCCAAAATTTTAGCTAGCTCGAGACCTGCAATCATGGCCTCGTACTCGGCCTCATTATTAGTCAACCTAGAAGGTTTGATAGATTGTCTAATAGTATTACCTATCGGAGGATTCAAAACAATGCCAAGCCCGGACCCTTTCATGTTCGAGGCACCGTCCGTAAAAAGGGTCCATACCCCCAATGATATACCTGATTTTAGCAGAAGTTCTTTCTCCACTTCGAGTACGAGGGTCGATGTAAAATCGGCCACGAATTCAACCAGATTTGAGACTTGATGGTCGTTCGGGGTTGATATTCGATATCGCCAAGTTCGACGGCCCATTTGGCCAATTGGCCCGATAGCTCGGGCTTATGCAAAACACTTCGCAGGGGATAAGTGGTTAACACACATATGGGGTGACATTGAAAATATGGTTTTAACTTTCTAGATGTGTTTATTAATGCAAGTGCCAATTTTTCTAAGTGTGGATATCTAATTTCAGCATCTCCTAGAGTTCGACTTATGTAATAGACAGGGAACTGTGTACCTTGCTCTTCCCAAACTAGTACCCCAATTACCCATATCTCGGACACAACCAAATATAAGTAAAGATTTTTATCTACCTTCGGAGTGTGAAGTAGAGATGGGATCGATAAGTATCGCTTCAATTCCTCCTATGATTGTTGGCATTCCGGTGTCCATGTGAAATCATTTTTCTTTTTGAGCAAGGAAAAGAACCTGTGGCTTCGATTTGATGACCTCAAAATGAATCGACCCAAGGCGGCTATCCGTCTTGTTAGCCTTTACACAGCTTTCACACTATCCACAATTGTGATATCTTCGATGGCCTTGATCTTATCGGGGTTGATCTCGATTCCTCGATTAGATACCATGAAGTTGAGGAACTTGCCCGAGCCGACTCTGAAGGCAAATTTTTCTGGGTTAAGCTTCATGTTGTACTTCCTCAAGATTTTAAATGTTTCCTGCAAATGAGTTAAATGGTCCTTTGCGTGCAGGGACTTAACCAACATATCGTCAATATAAACTTCCATTGATTTACATATTTGTTCCTCGAACATTTTTGTTAACTAGGCATTGGTACGTGGCTCCAGCATTTTTTAGACCGAAGGGCATTACCTTGTAACAGTATGTTTCAAACTTTGTGATAAATGAGGTCTTCTCCTGGTCCACCGGGTTCATATGAATTTGATTGTACCCGGAGTAGGCGTCGAGAAAGGTGAGGATCTCATGGCTGGCCGTGGCATTGATCATGCGATCAATGTTTGGCAGTGGAAAGGAGTCTTTAGGTCATGACTTGTTCAATCATTATAATCTACACACATTCTAAGCTTGTTTCCTATTTTAGGGACTACAACTACGTTGGCTAACCACTCGGGGTATTTTACCTCCCGAATGCACCCTATTTTAAGAAGTTTAGTTACCTTTTCCTTTATGAATGCATGCTTTACCTCGGATTGGGGCCTTCTCTTTTGCTTTACTGGTTTGAATTTGGGGTCGAGGCTTAGCCGGTGTGTTGTTATTTCTGGTGGGATCCATGTCATGTCTAAATGGGACCAAGTAAAACAATCCATGTTATCGATAAGAAATTGAATGATTTTTTCCTAAGTTTAGGGGTTAATCCCGTTTCCAGGTATACCTTTTTCTCAGGCATGTACTCGATCAATATGACCTGTTCCAGCTCCTCGATCATTGACTTGGTTGCATCTGACTCTTTGGGAACAAAGAAAGTTCGAGAAGTAAGGAGATCTTCTTCTTCTTCTTAGATTACAGGCTTCTCCGATTCGGTCGAGGCTGGGGACGATGTTTGCTATTTGGCCGTCTGCTTATCTTTGGTGCTCGACTTTTTTGAGGTCGAAGGCGCTAGTATCGGTATTACCTCATCGACTACAAATATTTCCTTTGCAGCATGTTGTTCCCCGTAAACTATTTTCACGCCATCCACTATTGGGAATTTCATCATCTGATGAAGGGTTGAAGGTACTGCCGTCATGTTGTGGATCCATGGCCTCCCGAGTAGTACGTTATATCTCATGTCACCTTTAATGACATGGAATTTGGTATCTTAAATGGTCACATCCACATTCACTGGTAGGATTATATCCCCCTTCTTTGTTTCACTTGCCATGTTGAAGCCGTTTAAGACTCGGGATGTAGGTATAATTTGGTCTAGCAGGCCGAGCTTCTCTACGACCCTTAATCTTATTATGTTTGCCGAACTACCTGTATCCATGAGAACACGCTTAACTTGAATTTTATTTAACAAAATAGAAATTACCAGGGCGTCATTTTGCAGCTGGGAAATGACTTCCGTTTCGTCGTCATTGAACGATATGATCCCATCGGGAACATAACTACGAGTTTGCTTTTCTCTGGTAATCGACACCTTGGTATGTTTGAATATAGGCCCCTGTGGAACATCGGCACCGCCAACGATCATATGAATCACATGTTGCGGTTCTTCCTGCTCATTCTTTTTGTTGGCGTCTCTTTCCCTGAAATGGTTCTTAGCTCGATCACTGAGAAATTCTCAAAGATGACCCTCGTTGAACAAATGAGTTATCCCCTCCCTCAGTTGCCTGCAGTCTTCGGTCCTATGTCCATGTGTGCGATGATATTTACACATTAAGTTTGGATTTCTTTGAGAAGGGTCAGTTTGTATAGGTTTGGGCCACCTTGTGTCTTTGATCCTTCCAATACCTGATATGATCCCCAATGCATCAACACTGAAATTATACCCGATAATCGAGGTGCTTCCGCGGGATCGGTGTGTTTATCAAAACCATTCTTGCTCATAAGTCCCTGAGAGCTTTGACCTCGATCATTTCTTCGATCGTTCCAAGGAGCGTTACACCCCAAACCGTTGTTTCTCCGATCCGTGAAATATGGCTGATATAATTCCATGTTTGATATTGGCTCCATGTTCGTATCCCTCGGGGCCATAACTGCTAATCTATTAGCATGAACTCAACCCGAGGGGCTCCCAACTGGTCGTCCTCGACCCTGATCTTTCATTGGTAATGATTATGTACATTTGATCAAGTCACAGCTGGATAATCGATCAAATTTTGCTTCAACTGTCATGACGCGATCGAACTCTGATCACGCCCAACTATGCCTTATAAAAAGGACAATGCGGTCATTGCAAATATAATCCGGTTTACAAGTCCGGAGTCGAATCTCACAGAGAACTAAGGTTTAGCTACAACTATTCACTATCACCAAGAAGACAAGCTTGAACAATTCCTAACTTATAGATATTTAGATTCTTGCGTTTAACTAATTAACTAATGAATTAAAATAGTAAATTAACAACTAACGATACTGAGGGTTAGAGAAAAGATTAAGGAGGTCTAGAGTTATGATTTCCCCTATTGTCGGAATCCTTCCCACTATGTCTTCTATAATTTCGCTTAAGTATTCTCTACCGATCATGAGCACTCTTATTAGCGTAAATCTCTCCCGAGTAATTACGACAATTTACTAGACGCACTCTCCCGAGCTACGCTAGCTAGATTTTAATACAGCTCACTTCAGATCGCACTCAAGGCTTCGTTATCCCTAATCCCGCCTTTAAACCCTCGGTTATTGATCCCTCATATACTTTGGGAGTGGTTTTGTTTAACAATTACCTAAATATACACTCTCTCCCGAGTTATGCATACTAAACAGCACAGCTAATTGACAGCTCTTCAACCAACCACAATATAAACGTAGTTGAACAAATAGAGAAAAGCTATGGCTCGGTTATATAAAAACATAACAAGAATTTATCCTACAAAAGGTTCTATCAAAACTCTAGATAACAAATTAGCTATTAATAATAGTATGTAAAACTACAGTACTAAAAGTCATAACCAACAATGAAAAATAGGAAGAGGAAGGAAAAACTCGTAGAAGAATTCTCCGCCTTGCTCCCAATGTGTTCTTGCCTCCTTAGGTCGAATTTATGTCTCAAATCTATCCTCTTCCCTTTTCTTGGCCGGCCTCCTTCGTTTAATATAGGGTTTAGGGCTTAAAATACCGTGTTTTACACTTTGGTCCCTGAAATTTACGCGTCCTGCCGTGGTCATACCGCGGTTACGCCAGGACCGCGGCCAAAGTGGCCTTCAGAATCTGCAACAGTGTTCTGCCGCGGTCCTACCGTAACCACAGTTTTTCACCCTGTTCCATTTGGAATTTGTAACAACGTAAAACATGAAAGTTGTAGCCCTTTGAGTTAGATTTCGAACCATATATTGTGGATTCCAAATGGAGTTCTGAGAAAAAGGTTATGTCTATTTTACTAGACAGTGCGCAATATACCTCCTCGAGTCTTCGTTCGTACTTAATTATCAAATTTGACCCCCGAATACGATCCCGGCTTAATTCCTTGGGCTTTTACTCAGACTTCAAAGCTACAAATCACTTTGATTCATTCCATAACATCTATATAGCTCGGAATCACTCCTACAAGGCATAAAATACACTGTTAGTGCAAAACACTAGCGATTAAAGCGCAAACTCAACTAAAGTGCAGTAAATTAGAGTGTAATAATCGAATAAAATACGCAATTATAGCCTATCATCAACACCCCACAATTACACCATTGCTCGTCCTCGAGCAATCAAACTATACTTTTTTTTTAGAGACACGACCTTTTTAAACAATTCTCCTAACACAGCACACCAAGAGTATTTAAAATAGACTAAGCACAAAAGCGTAACATCTTCACCTCAAGATTTGNCAATTAAATTTAAGAACACTTAGGAACTCAAGATAGAAAGAATTCACTCATTCTCAGAAATAACATTCATATGCCACAAAAGATGCACCATAAGCTTGACCGTAGTGTACTACTCCACTAATCGAGCTCATTCAATCTTGTATCAATTAACACTTTATTTGGTTGTAATGTAGGCTACGGGACGGGTAGGATACATTTAGATATAAGAGTGACTACACCTCCCTAAGCACTTTAATACATACATTTTAACATTTAAACCCCGTACTTACGTCAAACCAAAATTCCACTTGCCCATCAATGTAAATTACCCCATTCTTCTTTAAGCACATTTACGTCAAGAACCACCATTTATCAAGGAATTTTTTTTTTCACAACAATCCAACTATATTTTTTTCCAATTCAAGTGGCTCTTCCTTTTTCAAAACAGTGCACCTTTCTCCTTATTCAATTAGTTCCACTCAAAATCCAAACCAACCACCCCANGGATTATAGGCTCAACAAAGTTAACTACGATACATAACAATTAGGTGGGTAAAATATACATATCTGGCTCAACAAGAAAACGCCTATATCACTTCCAAGACTGAACAACACTACTATTTCGTTTTGCAAACACACAGGGCAAGTTCTAGGCATCAAATGCAATACACTGAATAATGCAAAACCTTACACACACATGGCATATAACTCACTCAGGATTGGATTCATAGACACTCTAGTCAAAGCAGTTAAGCAAAGTTAAGATAATACAACTTAAGGTACTTCTACAAGAGTCAAAAACTGAGTCTAAGTGTCACAACCAAAGTACCCACTATTCTCAAGGCATAACAAAGTCAAGAGATATTTCTTCAATTCAAAACACAATACAATGGCTCCTATTCCTAAAAAAAACTAACTACACCCGGTTCAAATAAAACCCTTGGAAAAGAACCGCGGCACAAAAGAAAAACCAAGGGGGAATTGCTACACTACCTAACAAAAGAAAATCTTTTTATTTTATTTTTTCTTTAGGCTTAAATCCCTCAAGAAAATTGTCTAATAGATCCATCATGGGGAAAAGTCCAATCCTTTTTTTTTCATTTTTTCTAAAAAAAATAAAAAAAATTATTCAATTAAACTAATACAACTAAAATAGCATAGAAAGTCACCCAGACAATCTCCTCACCCCACACTTAAAATTGTGCATTGTCCCCAATGCATGCCATACTAATAAGAGGGTAAAAGAAACTCCCTGGTAGGCCAAAGGCCGAAGCATTAACAGCTCATGGGGTACTCAGACTTCTCCCAAGCTTGGTCCTTTGTGCGGGCACCTCACACTTAGCTCCAACCATTTGGTTTGCTGTTGCATCCTTCCAATATCTTTGCTTTCCATGCTCCTAGAAAATAAAAAATTAACACTACAAAAAATAATAAAATTAAAAAATAACTAATAAATAAAAGAAAGCAATAAAGCTGGGTTGCCTCCCAACAAGCGCTTGATTTAATGTCACGGCACGACGTGAATTACTTTCTGCCTCCACTTTGAACTTATGAATCGGACCCCAAGTTTTGATTCTCCTCTATGATCATGCTCCTGGGGAGGTGGAACGAATCTGACTGGCCCAATAAAATAATGTAGTATTCTGCACTTCTTGGCCTTTAGATGAGGTGTGTAATCCCGACTTTCTAGCAAGAAGAATTCCAGAATGTAAGC
>MU719869.1:18084-42059 GCA_026770625.1 Nicotiana glauca
AAATTCTCATAATTCCATGATGTCATGTTTCTCAAATAAACAAATAAAACTAAAATAAAAAAATAAAAAAAATCAAATAATAAAATAAAAGTTCAAACTTGAAACCTAGCAATATGTACACCTACAACTACACCGTTAGTTCCCGGCAACGGCGCCAAAATTTGATCACGCCCAACTATGCCTTATAAAAATGATAATGCGATCATTGCAAATATAATCCGGTTTACAAGTTCGGAGTCGAATCCCACAGAGAACTAAGGTTTAGCTACAGTTGTTCACTATCACCAAGAAGACAAGCTTGAACAATTCCTAACTTATAAATATTTAGATTCTTGCATTTAACTAATTAACTAATGAATTAAAATAGTAAATTAACAACTAACAATATTGAGGGTTAGAGAAAAGATTAAGGAGGTCTAGAGTTATGATTTCCCCTATTGTCGGAATCCTTCCCGCTATGTCTTCTATAATTCTAAGTATTCTCTACCGATCATGATCACTCTTATTACCGTAAATCTCTCCCGAGTAATTACGACAATTTAATAGACGCACTCTCCCGAGCTACGCTAGTTGGCTTTTAATACAGCTCACTTCAGATCGCACCCAAGGCTTCGTTATCCCTAATCTCGCCTTTAAACCCTCGGTTATTGATCCCTCATATACTTTGGGAGTGGTATTCTTTAACAATTACCTAAATATGCACTCTCTCCCGAGTTATGCATAGTAAATAGGCACAGCTAATTGAGAGCTCATCAACCAACCACAATATAAACGTAGTTGAACAAATAGAGAAAAGTTATGGCTCAATTATATAAAAACATAACAAGAATTTATCATACAAAAGGTTCTATCAAAACTCTAGATAACAAATTAGTTATTCATAATAGTATGTAAAACTACAATATTAAAAGTCATAACTAACAATGAAAAATAGGAAGAGGAAGGAAAAACTCGTAGAAGAATTCTCCGCCTTGATCCCAATGTGTTATTGCCTCCTTAGGTCGAATCTATGTCTCAAATCTACCCTCTTCCCTTCTTATGGTCGTCCTCCTTCGTTTAATATAGGGTTTAGGGCTTAAAATCCCTTGTGTTACACTTTGGTCCCTGAAATTTACGCGTCCTGCCGCGGTCCTACCGCGGTTACGCCAGGACCGCGGTCAGAGTGGCCTTCAGAATCTGCAGCAGTGTTCTGCCATGGTCCTATCGTAACCGTGGTTTTAACCCTGTTCCATTTGAAATTTGGAAAAACATAAAACATGAAAGTTGTATACCTTTGAGTAGCTTTCCAACCATATATTGTGGATCCCAAATGGAGTTCTGAGAAAAAATTTATGTATATTTTACTAGACAGTGCACAATATGCCTCCTCGAGTCTTCATTCGTACTTAATTATCAAATTTAACCCCCGAATACGATCCTGGCTTAATTCCTTGGGCTTTTACTCAGACTTCAAAGCTCAAAATCACTTGAATTCATTCCATAACATCTATATAACTTGGAATCACTCCTACAAGGCATAAAACACAATGTTAGTGCAAAACACTAGCGATTAAAGCGCAAACTCAACTAAAGTGTAGTAAATTAGAGTGTAATAATCGAATAAAATACGTAATTATAGCCTATCTTCAAACTCCACTCTTTCAAACCCTGTGTAAAAGCTTGTATGGCTCAATCATCCGAGACTGGTGGTAATTCCATTTGTTCCATTTGAAATCGGGATACGAACTCCCTTAGCATCTCATCATTCCTTTGTCCTTATTGCAACCATTATGGCCGCGACGTGTGCTTTCACGAAGATGTCTGCTAACATAGCAAATGAATCAATAGAATTTGGTGTCAAGTTGAGATACCAAATCATTGCTCCTTTTGACAAAGTCTCCTTAATTTTTTTTAACAAAACCGACTCTATCTCATCATCATTTAGGTCGTTTTCTTTCATTTCGCAAGTGTAAGAGGTAATGTGTTCATTAGGGTCATTCGTCCCGTTGTACTTATGTATGTCAAGCATATGGAACTTTTTAGGAATAGGCTTCGGAGCCACACTCGGAGGGAATGGCTTTTGTGCGAATTTCTTGGCATCCAAACCTTTCAAGACCGGAGATGCTCCCGGTATTTGATTGACACCGGAGTTATACGTATCCACCTTTTTGTCATTATCCTCAATCTTTCTCTCCCTAGACTCGATTATTTTGGTGAGTTCTTCTAGCATCCTTATAATTGTTGGTTCAGTCCCCGAGCCATTACCGTTTGATCTCTCAAGCACCGGCTCAGTACGGCGAGTGATTTCTGGCTCAACTACACTTGGAGTTTTATGCTGACTTTGAAGCTGAGTAATAGCAACCTGTTAAGCTTGTAGCATCTCGAATATTACTTGAATGCTAACTCCTCCATCTCCTACACCTGGTGTTCCTTGGCCACCAGATCGGACTTCCCTGCGTACACTTCCTCCGGGGTCTGCGCGTAAAGCTGCATTCAGAGCAATCTGTGAGATAACATCAATTGGTTCCACATTTGGAACATCCCCAGGGTTAATTGGTGGTACGCCTGCTCCTAGAGCGATTACATTATTGTTTTCACCGTGAAATCCAAGACCGTCATCGCCATGTACGGGTGCGTTTTGTGAGTTTGACATGTTTTAACCTGAGAACAAAGATTCTTGACAAGAACAGGTGTGAAAATAATGTGTTTTATCAGAATCAGTACTGAAATAATCACTATTATCTTTAGTCCCGCAGTGGGTGCCAAACTGTTTACCTCGAGAATACGAGTAACAATTAAACTTGTTTATGATTTTAAAGATACGTGATTTAGTTCAATACTAAATAACCAAGAAATCTGAAGTATAAATGAAATAAGTAAGTTGAATCAAACCAGCATTCAAGCCAATCTTGACCTCGAGCTATAATGGCCTCGAGGTTGGTCAATAAGGACAGTAAAGTAAAGACAATAGAGTTAAGAGACAACTATTATGATTAAGAAAGTAAGAGAGTATATTCTTTTCCAATGATTGATGATGGTTACAAATTATTGGGGTCCTCTTTATATAATATGGGAACCCTAAATATGGTACATTTCTATTTACAGTAAGGAATCGTATTGGGACAGCTGTCTAACCGCTTAGTACGGATTTGTACTAACTCGTACAAATTTATTCCAGAATTTAAGCCACGATCTTGGGGACATGGAGGGAATCTTTCTCTTTCTGTTACAAATCCATAACAGCATTATCTCGGGGTTGGTCATACTTGTTTCCGATGTTAGCGTTTAGATCTTTGAACCTTGTATTCTGCCTTCGAGCTCGAGCTCGGTCTATATTGAACATGTTCTCGATGCGACCTCTCGAGCCTACTAAATTGGGGACATATAATTTTGACCGTATACAACATACAGCACCGAAACTCCAAAAAAATAAAGCCGAAAATCATGGAGATGCAATGAGTACTGGTCATTACGCTGTTTCCTATGGATCTACGAAATTTTAGGCCAATAGGAGTCCGTCAAAAAAATTCTACAAAATTAGAATCTACAAATACATATAAAAAAGTGGATATAACAACAATTTCATATTGCATGACCATGAAATGCTAGAAAATGAACCCAAAATTTATGGAGAAGCAATGAGTACTAGTCATTAGGTAATTTCTTCTAGACCTACGAAATTTCAGGCATATCGGAATCCATCAGAAAAATTCTACAAAACCAATATGTACTAATACACACGAAAAAGTGGATATAATTATATATTCGCATTGCACGGCCCTGAAACGCCAAAAGTTGAACCCAAAAATCATGGCGAACAGATAAGTATTGGTCACTAGGTCGTTTCCTATGGATTTATGAAATTCCAGGCCAAACGGAGCCTGTCAAATTATTATTTTTTTCAAATTTAGCTTGTACTAACACACATGAAAAAGTGGATATAATTATAAGTTCGTGTTGCATGACAACGGAATGCCATAATATGAACCTGATAGTTATGGCGATGTAATAAAGATTGGTCACCAGACCGTTTTCTATGGAACTACGAAATTTCAGGCCAATCGAAGTCTGTCAAAAAAATCCTACAAAATCAGCATGTATTAATACACACAATAAAGCAGATATAATCATAAATCTGTATTGCATGACCCTTACAGCTTGTTTAGATGGTTGTTACTAGTTGTATTGTATCGTATTATTACATAAAATTCAATATTTGTTTTGATTGTTACTTAAATTTTATCGTATCATTAAATTTGTCATTACATAATGACGAAAAATATCACTTTATGGAACGACCGATTTGGTGTGGTCGTGTTGTTATCTTTTTGTTTTAGATAATCCTATTTTATTTTACCTATTTTTTATGTAATAATTTTACCTCGTACTTTATTTTGTTTTAATAATATTGCAAGTTCATTTTTCATATTGCTTGGTTCATAACATCATGAAACAACTACAAACAATACAATCTATCCAAATATTGTATATATCAAAATGATACAATACAGTAGTATACAATATATTATGAAACGATACATAACAGCCATCCAAACAAGCCATTAAACGCCAAAAAATAAACCCGAAAATTACGACGAAATTATGAATATTGATAACTAGGTTGTTTCTTATGGACGTACGAAATTTCAGGTCAATCGGAGTCCGTCAATATTTTATAAATCAGTACGTACTAATACACATGAAATGAATATAATCATAAATTCGTGTTGTATGATCCTGAGATGCCAAAAAATAAATCCTAAAATCATGGAAAAGCAATGAGTATTGGTGGGCAGTTTTCTATAGACTTACGAAACTTCAGGCCAGTCGAAGCCCGTTCCTCATGTTTTGGCATTTTAGGGCCATAAAACAGGTATAGCTTATGAGAAATAGTTATAGCTTCTCCATGACCATTCCTCATGTTTTGGCATTTTAGGGCCATAAAACAGGTATTCAGGGCAATTTTTCATTTTTCGTGTACTAATGTCCACGACATCTTCGTTAATTAGGACAATGGGCTCCAAATTGTCTAAAATTTTGTATGCCCATCAGAAACGATCTAATGAACAATAGTCATTGGTTAACCATAAGTGTTCCTCATTTTTTGGCGTTTTAGGATCATAAAATAGGAATTCTGGTTGATTTTCAATTTTTTTGTGTACTAATATCCACGCCATTGTCACTAATTTACACGACGAATTCTGAATCGCCTAAAATTTTGTGGGCACATCCGCCGCGACCTAATAAATAATAGTCATTACTTCTCCATAATCGTTTCTCATTGTTTGACGTTTTAGGGCCATAAATCAGGTATTGTGAACGATTTTTATTTTTTCGTGTGCTATGTCCACGTCATCTTCACGAATTCGAGCGACGGGCTCCGAATCGCCTAAAAACTTATGGGTCGAACAAAAATGGCCTATTGAACAATAGTCATTGCTTTGCATGACCGTTCTTTGTTTTTGGAGTTTTAAGGCCATAAAACAGGAGTTTGACACAATTTTTAATTTTTCGTGTGCTAATGTCCACGTCATCTTCATGAATTTGGTGGATCTATCAAAATGACTTAATAAAACTTAGTAATTACTTCGCCATGGCCGTTCCTCGTTTTTGGCGTTTTGGGTCCATAAATTAGGAATATAGGACGATTTTCAATCGTGTGTTTATGTCCACAACATTTTCATTAATTTAGGCGACGGGCTCCAAATCGCCTAAAATTTTCTGGGCCCATCATAAACTGCCTAATAAATAATAGTTATTGCTTCTCCATGGATGTTCCTCTTTTTTGGCATTTTAGGACCATAAAATATGAATTCAGGATAATTTCTAAATTTTCATGTTCTAGTATCCATGCCATCTTCATTAATTGGGGCGACGAGCTCTAAATCGCCTAAAAAAATTTTCGTCCACCAGAAATAACCTAATAAACTACATTTATTTCTTACACATGATTGTTCTTCACTTTTAGCATTTTAGGGCTATAAAATATGGATTCAGGACAGTTTTCGATTTTTCGTATGCTATAATGTCTATGCCATTTTTATGAATTCGTGTGCTAATGTCCATGCCATCTTAATTAATTGGGGCGACGGCTCTGAATCGCCTAAATTTTTTTGGGCCCACAAGAAATGACCTAATGAACAACATCCATTTCTTCGCCATGATTGCTCTTCATTTTTAGCATTTTAGGGCCATAAAAATCAGAATTCAAGATGATTTTTGATTTTTCGTATGCTAATGTCTATACCATTCTCGATATAAAATAGCGTTTTATAAGTATATGTATGTATATATAGTGTATGTATAATGCATATGCAGTATGTATATTTATAGTTGAAAGAATTTTATAAATAACTTATATAAATACAAAGATTTTATTCAATTAATACCACAAAAAAGTAGTGAGCGTATTCGTACTTCACCTGCACGGATTTGAAATCTTTGAATGCGACTTTATTAAAAACTCCATCTTCCTTTTGTGCACATATTCTAGCAAGTAGTGGACAAAGACGATAAGCTTTCATTTCATTAAGAATGAATTGATAACTCGGCACCTTAATTTCATATTGATCTCACTGCTTAACCAAATTTAGACAAAAATCAAAAACTCTATCTTCGTTTTATATCCATTCACTTATATTTGGAGAAAAAAGAATGGATAGATACACTTTACAGATACATTTCACTTTAGCATTTATTCTGTTCATGAAAATGATTTAGTAAAATTATTTTTCAAAATTGTGGTGTCTACGTCAGCTAGCGACCTTGCGTGCATTTAGATTAATTTCACCGGATACCTGTTATCTCCCACCAGTATTAATTAGAAGGAAATGTGTCCAACCAAGGATTGGACATATAAAAAAATCACCTAATATTTTTTATCTCCGCTGAAATTTGAACCTGAAACATGATTTTTAACATGTGATAGGAGTTTTTTGTTCAATCATTTTTATCAATTTACCAATTAATGTTTATCGAGAGATTTTACATATGGAAGGGGAGCCTTGGCGTAACTGGTAAAATTGTTGCCATATGACCAGGAGATTACGGGTTCGAACCATGGAAATACTTTTTTACAGAAATGCAGGGTAAAGCTGCATACAATAAACCCTTTGTGGTCCGGCATTTTCTCGGATCCCGCACATAGGGGGAACTTAGGACACCGTGGTAGTGCAAAGAATTTACACTCATTTTGAAAACCTGCTTTTACGGTGGGGTAGATCATGAAGAATAACTAGAAAGTTAAAGTTAATTTAGACAAAATGGACAAGAATCGTGTCTGTTGTAGGTCTTTAAAATGGCATAGCAAAGACTATGAATCGAATTGTTATACCCAAAGAAGAAATGTCAAAAATGAAAAAAGATCAAAGTAAAAATATGTGATCATTGATAGGTACATTAGTTAGACAAAAAGCCTGAATTTGTTGAGAATGGAATATCGTGTCTTTATTGTGTTAATTTCCACTACTTCATCATCAAAATGAAATTAGCAGTTCTTTCAGAAAATGAATTTAGTCGATGACTTGATTCATCCACTCATTTCAATATTGTACGATAAACATTTTGAAACCTACGTGATACAAAAAAAGATTTTTCTAAAAAAAAGAGGGAGAATATTTTGTCCAAGATATAGCTGAATATTGTGATATATAGGTCACGGGTTCGAGTCATAAAAACAGTCATTAATAGTTGTATTAGGGTAGACTATCTACATTGCACCACTTGGGGTACTGCCCTTTCTCGAATGCTGCGTATATGTGGGATGCTTTGTGTATCAGGTTACCCTTTATATAGTTGAATTTTCAGTAAAAAGATATAGCCAGAGAATAATTTTCACATATGTAGTCAGGAGCGGACCTACGTGTAATGTAGAAGGGCACGGGAACCCGTTAGGCTCGTCAAAATCAATGTATATATATCATTGTATAGCAGAGAACCCCTTTAAAAATTTATTAGTGCCCCTGAATAATCAAAAGGTTGCTGGCAGCTTTGGTTAGGTATGTGGCTGATCATTGGGCGGACCTAGAGAACAATATATGGGTTTTCGGGAACCCAATAACTTTTGCGTATACCATATATTTATATTAAGAAATTCACTAAATATTAAGTAAATATCTAATTGTGAACTCAATTATTATGGCATATTAATCTAAAATTATGGTAGAAACTCATAAACCCCAAATCCTAGATCCATCTATGTGAGATCAAAACTTGACAATTACATCCGTTAACTTTTCTTGCTTCACTTTATTGGTTCAAACCTTCATAGATCGACACTTGGCAACTACATGTTTTTGCTTTACTTTATTGGTTCAAACATTCATAATCAACTGGTTTACTGTTTATTATTAAATTATAATTTAGTACACCTTTAAGGGTATGTTTGGTACGATGGAAAATGAGTAATTTTATTATTTATTTTTCCTTGTTTGATTGGTGATTGGAAAACTTTTCATTAAATGAAAGAAAAAAAAACTTTTTCTACATGAAAAGAAAATATTTTTTTGGTTAAAATGAAAAAAATATTTTTTTATATCATAAAAAAAAATTATTTGTTGAAATAATTTTTTTTTAATTGATAACATGAAAATAAAGTACTATTAATAATATTTTTATTTAGGGTGAGAACGGCGTGGAGGGGATGGTGTAGCTCTCTCTCAATAAGTAAAAAAATACAAACTCTTCATTCTCCCTTCTACAATCACTTTGGACCAAGTAGTAACATATGTCAGAATTTGACATTTACAACTGAGAGTTACTTTGATTATAAGCTATCATAATTGCTAAGTTTTCAAAGAATTAATTAGCCCGAACTTTGTCGCTACTAATTGGCATATGAAAAAATATTAGTGCACCCGTTGCGTTCAAATCCTGGGTCCGCCTCTGTATGTAGTTACGAGAGAGCGTTAAGATAGATAAGAGTATGGTCTAGTAGCCAATGAAATTGTGGGTGCAACTTTGAAAATCATAGATCAAATCACAGCTTAGACAAAAAATATTAGCTAATTCTTTCTATCAGCTTAACTCTTTGCAGCAAAGTTACACGATATTTATATTGATGGAAGATATGTCAATAGAATATTTGAGATAGATACAAATTGACACCGATACCCGCTGTAAAAAGTTAAACATTTTCGTTAACTGAAAACTTAAAATATTTTAACTTCACATGCAAATTTATAGTTAAATTTCAAATAATTAAAATTCCCTTTTAAAGGGGAGGACCGACTGTTAGTTTACGATTTAGAAGATATAATCAGAGGATATATAGAAGTGATGCAACTTTTGAAGAAGAAAAAAAGATTTAAAAAATGACTGTATTGTTAGTTATTTAGTAAGTGGTATTTTTAACTTCTTGCATAACTGATGAGACTGTTAGATTACGATCTAAAGATCCTTTTTTGAGCAGACTGAAATTTTATGAGAAAACATTAGACCACAATCTAACATCTGTAAGTTATTAGCAAATATTAGAACTGAGTGTAATATTGTCCAAAAAGGATAATTTCTCAAGGACTATATTTGCAAAACTATTTAAAATAGGGATAAAATCTAAACAGCTTCCTAAACAGGACATTTGCATAAATAAGCCTGCTGTTGGGCCTATGAAATTGTGCTACTAAATATTGGGTTGGGCTGGCTCTTTGTATTTAAATCAAGAGGTTATCTCCTGGGGCATTTGTATCTATACCCGCTTTTTATGCCATATTTTAACTTATGCCCGCTTTGCAAAAAAAATTGCAAGCGTACCCGCTTTTTCACATAACTTCAGCATACGGGGCTGAAGTAGCAAAGGCAATTACACAAAACTTCAGCATTTTAGTAGCCGGACCTGAAGTTCAGCTCTAGAGCTGAAGTTTTTGTTTTGTAACTCGCGAAACTTCAGCTTTGCCAGTTATAAAATAAAACTTCAGCTCTTTATAAGTTTTTGTTTAGTAATCGGAAAACTTCAGCTCTAGAGCTGAAGTTTGCCAGTTATAAAATAAAAACTTCAGCTTTAGAGCTGAAGTTTTTGTTTAATAACCCGGAAACTTCAGCTCTAGAGATGAAGTTTTCAAGTTATAAAATAAAAATTTCAGCTCTAGAGCTGAAGTTTTTGTTTAGTAATGAGCTGAAGTTTTCCAGTTATAAAGGGAAGCTGAAGTTTTTTAAAAAGTGGGTACGGATGCAAACAAAAAGACAAAGCGGCTACAGGTTAAAAAGGGGCGCCCAAATAGGGCACCCCGTGCAATTTTTACTTTTTTCCTTCCTATACCATATATGAAACTTTATTATCACATATGTGCATAGTATCTAAATTACCCGCCTAGTCTATATTTTTCCTACAATTTCTGTACCATTCGTTTATTAGGAGTTAATAGGGCAGAATTTTCCCTTAATCACGCGCTAAAAATCAGGAAAGAATCTTGGGATTGATTGAGTCTACATTAAAATTCTGCCTTAATCACCTGCGAAAAATCAGGAAGCCATTATGGAAGTAAATATTCTTCTAGATATTTTCCACCAGTGATAGCCATTAAAAGCTTGAAAGCTTTGAATTCAAATTTGGGTTTTCAAAAATCATTATTTGTTTGGATTGGGTGTTGTTGAAAATAATCGGGAATATGGTTTGGAGTTTATATCTCAATTTTGAGGGGTTTTGGTGAAGATTAGACTTGGTTTTGACTGAATTTCAGATTGAAACTCGAAGAAGAAGAAGAAGAAGAAGAAGAAGAAGAAGAAGAAGAAGAAGAAGAAGAAGAAGAAGAAGAAGAAGAAGACATATTGCAGAAATTGTAGATAAATTGTAGATTATTTGTATTCTGATTGTAGATGCTTTATTTTCTGTTTTCACAAATAAAAAATGGCTAAAACTTCTACAAATCTTCTGAAAAAATACAATTATGTCAAAAATTACAATTATACTACAATTGGAGGGGAATTGGGATAAAAATATAATGTACCTAGTTTGTAGATATTTTGTAGATAAATTATAGATTATTTGTATTCTAATTGTAGGTGCTTTGTTTTCTGTTTTCACGAATCAAAAACGACTAAAACTTCTACAAATCTTCTGTAAAAAACGTAATTATGTCGAAAATATCAATTATGCTACAATTGAAATGGGAATTGGGATATTAAAATTCAATGTATCCAGTTTGTAGATATTTTGTAGATAAATTGTAGATTATTTGTATTCTGATTGTAGATGCATTGTTTTCTATTTTCACAAATCCAAAACGACTAAACTTTTGCAAAATATTCTGCAAAAAATAGTCTACAATTTATCTACAATTTTTTACTATTTATCCACAACACATACTATCTCCTGTGTGTCCGACGCAAAATATGCAAGCATAAACTTGCAACAAACTAAACACCTTTTCGCAAGCTATTTGGCAAATGGACTATGACATTCTACATCTAGAGAATAATTGTTTCAGATAAAAAGGGAAGCACGATGAAGTAGCATAATATTTCCCCTTGAAATATATGGGATTAGTTGTCAAGGTATTCCAGAATAATTGTTGAAAGAAACAAAAGGAGATCTAAGCCAACTTTTCTAGATAAGGCTAAGGCATTAAAACAAAACATCAGATCCAAACATTACAGAGAACTTTCTTCAAACACTTTTTTATAAGGTTCTTCAAACACGTTATATGCATAGGAGTTATCAACATAGGATCACTCAATTGCAAACTCCAAAAAAAACATACATAAATATAGCGTGGGCCCTACTATTTCGTACGTAACAAAATTGCAATTTCCATCTCTGTATTTTTTGAGAAGAAGAATGAATGGAGAAGAAGAAGGAATAGAGAAAAGGAAGAAATTCGAGGGGAAAAACGGCGCAGGTCTTAGGAATTAGGGGGATAGAGAAATGTGGGATATATGAACACATTTAATTAAAGAGTAAATACTGCCCATTAATTAGACCCTTAATTAAGTATGGTATATGATTGGTAATTTGGTATACTAAGTGTAATTAAATCAAACCTTAAACACTGAGGGTAATAAGGTTTCCTATGTGGCATAGGAATGTGAAAATCCCTTAAATCAAAGACAATCTGCTTGCCGGAGAAATTCAAAAATAGTCAGATTTACAAGTGGTCATTCAAAAATACCCACAGTTTCAAAAGACATTGAAATTTAGCCACTTTTCATGTAAAGATAAATCTGAACAAAAATACTATTCAAAATTCGACCTCCGGCATAATATACTGAAATTCCAAAAGTCATCGAAATTTAGTTTATACTAGAGTTTCAGTATACTTTGCTGGATACTGGAGGTTGGAGTCAGTATATTATACGTACTGGAGTTCCAGCAAAGTGTACTAGAACTCCAGTGTATCATACTAGAACCAGCAAAAGTATACCGGTTCAGCATAATATGTTGTAAGTTCATACAAAGGTGCACCGAACTTTGGTATATTATGCTGAAACGATCTCTATTGCAGCAAAATAGTGGCTATTTTTCAATGACTTGGCAAACGCTGGCTATTTTTCAATGATCAGTCCGAAAACTGGCTGACCCGTGCTATTTTAACTCTGCTTGCAAGTGGGAACCATTGAATGGGCTGGATGCAGAGTAAATAGGCCTAGATAACTTATTGATTCTTGGAAAAACTACACCGTATAGCGGGTAAAAATGGCATGTAGTAGCCACTATTTAAAATGGTATTTACTTTTTATCCACTATTTTTAATGCTGAGCAAAACTAGCAACTAGTCTATTAAAATTAATATGAAAAGACATAGTTACCCTTTCCTTCCCAAACAGAATTACCCTTTATTTCCCAAACAGTGTCGAAGTCTCACTGCAATAAATCTGCCTGTTCCTACACTCCAAACTGCAGAAACCCAAATTTTATTTTTACCTAATTGCAATTATAATTCCCAACAGAGGGGATTCATTTAAACCCCTTGGAATTGTGAACAATAAACTGCTGACAAGTCAATCCTGAAAATCATCTATTCCTACTTTCCCTCCCAAGAACTAATCCAGTGGCAAAATTAATCTACATTTCCAACGCTAAAAGAACACTAAACTGGTATTAATTATAGCCATAAATTTCACAATTCAGATTTCAGTTCATAAATGGCAAAACCAATATAAATTTTCAAACTTGTAAAACGTAATTGGCACGTTACAATAACAAGGTAAAGAAAAAAAAAACGTAATTTTCAAACGTACTAGTAGTTTGCATGCAACTAATGAACAAATTCTGATTTAAAAAAAAACTCAACACACTTACAGACACTACATAATACAAAAGAAAAATAGAAAGATATTAAGATTCAAAATAGAAAGATATTAAGATTCATGATCATGCCTGTAAAATCAGACTTCTGCTAAATCCCCAAGAGATCCGATAAAAACTTCAGTAGCCAAAATCCATTTAAGATTCTAACATTTCTTCGCAATTAAGGCACATAGAAACTAGTACTAAAATTGTGTTTTGTTATTTTAGGATATGCACATACACATTTACTTTGCAGCAGGAACGGCTTTAAAAGTTAATGACAGACAGTCCTTAAATTTGACATGCAGGTTCAAAACATAAAGACAGACAGTCCTTAACTTATAGTTTTAAGTTTAAAACTTAAGGACAATCAGTATTTAAGTTATTGTTTCAAGTTCAAAACTTAAGGACTTTCTGTCCTTGACTTTGAGTTTCAGGTTCAAAAGTTAAGGACAGACAGTCCTTAACATATAGTTTTAAATTCAAAACTTAAGAACAGTCAGTATTTAAGTTATTATTTCAAGTTCAAAACTTAAGGACTTTCTGTCCTTGACTTTGAGTTTCAGGTTCAAAAGTTAGGGACAGACAGTCCTTAACTTATAGTTTCAAGTTCAAAACTTAAGGACAGATAGTCTTTAAGTTATTGTTTCAAGTTCAAAACTTAAGGACATGCAGTCCTTAACTTTGAGTTTAAAGTTCAAAAGTTAAGGACAGACAGTCCTTAACTTACAGTTACACGTTCAAAAGTTAAGGACAAGCAGTACTTAACTTACAGTTACAAGTTCAAAAGTTAAGGACGCTTGGTCTTGAAGTTTGAGTTTCAAGTTTAAAAGTTAAGGAAATGTAACCTTGAAGTCCTCAACTTATAGTTCCAAGTTCAATAGTTAAGGACATGTAGTCCCGAAGTCCTAAACTTAGAGTTTCAAGTTCAAAAGTTAAGGACATGTAGTCCTGAAGTTTTGAAGTTAAGGACATGAGCATAAGGGTATTTTCGTCCGGCCAGTTAAAGTTTATTAAACCAGTGGCTAAAAACTAAAGACATTTAAAATGCTGGCTTTAAAATAAAGACATGAGCCGTTAGTGGCTATCTGTGCACATCACCCGTATAGCGGCTCTAAAAGAAAATAATCGGCAATATATATATATATATATATATATATAAAGAAAGTAATTATTTGGTAGATTGGCTAAATGCGTGTAACTTTCCCTTGAATCATTTCCTAAAAAGTTGTTTGGTTAATATTTCAAAAGAAAATTAGTAAGAGTTTGTTAACAAGATAAAGATTTTCAGGAACCCAAAAAATACCACATTAATTCCAACTAAACCAACAAGATTTATTATAAGTTTATCTCACAAGTGCCCTAATATTCTCACTTTGACAATATTTCATAGTTATCATCTAATTTTCACATATTCTTGCTATATTGCAGTACGTTGGGTTCGAAAAGCGAGATTGCATCAAAAAATGTACATGTTGTACCACAATGACGTACATAGCCACATCTAGTAAACGACGATAAGTTGAATATCCTTCATTCAAAAAAAAATTATAATATATATATATATATATATATTTATTTATTAAAATTACATGTTATACATATATATATATATGAAGCCTTCTCTGTATCATGTTCTCATTAATTGCTTATTCCTTTCCCTTCTTGTGTATTTTTCTTTTAAATTACAAGTTGAATCAAATTAGTTGGTTATTGTACAAAGCACATGCATGCATGGTTTAATGTATGGGTAGAACGTGTATATTAGGTCACATTTTTTTAGTATAAATATAAATTCTTTTAGGTTCTTTGCGTATTTATTTATTTTTATTTCCTTTAGTGAAATTCTGTCTTTGTCGCTGATTTACCAATGCTACAAAAAATGCAGGTTTTGTTGATTTAGCCAGAGGCGTATATAGTGTATTTATAACAAGTTCGATTGAACCCATAAGTTTCGACATGGAGTACAAATTTATATGTAAAAATTTATTAAAATTGCAAAAATAGTAGATATAAACTCATAACTTTAAAAATATAATTGGTTCAATGCTAAAAACCTTAAAAATTGAACCCATAAAATTTAAATTTTGAATCTACCTCTGAATTGTGTGTGTGTGTGTGTGTGTGTATTAACAGATGCGGATTCACGATTTGAAGATTGCGAGTGCACTTTTTTATTCAACCAAAATATGTTTTGTATATGGAGTGCTCACTATTAATATATCACTATTTTCTAAAGACATATACATATATACATGAAATTTTTGCCTTATATATATGTATGTCTTTGGTTCTTGACAGTTTTTGCTTGATTTCTCTTTAATTAAATCGTTTGATATTTTGTTAGATATCTCTTGGTAAAATGAGCATCGTTTTTTCAATTTTTGTGAATCTATTTGAGTTCAATAAATATAAGAGCTCGTTTTGTGGAACTTGCAAAGAATACTCCTGGTATAAATGATATTGTTTCATCACTGGTAAAATTATCGTCATGTGACATATATGATACGGGTTCGAACCATGGAAGCAGTCAGCAATGCTTGCATCAGAATAAATTGTGTATATATTACACCCCTTGAAATGTGTCTCTTTCCCGATCCCTGCATGAATACCACATGCTTTGCACCAGGTTGCCTATTTTCTTCATCACCGGCAAAAAGATTTGCCACAGTAGAAGCACAAACTAAAATGATCGGCAAACTAAATATAATTCGAACTCGAACACAATATGTTTAAGTTTCACTTTTAAAGTTCATTGTCATATATACATGATTTTGTATGTTATATTATAAGAATATTTAAGCTTTGGAAGAATATTGTAAAATTTGTGGAGTGTCTTGTTTTAAATGTATGATTTTTCATTAGATAATTTGTCAATTACCAATTACTCCGCCATGCTCACACCCATTAAAACTATTGAGTAGGCCATTGGCTGTTCATAAATTAATTTTCATTACTAAATTATATTTATTCCTCACACACATGCACCTATATCCGTTACAAAACTTATTATGTTTGGTATATTTTCTTGTTCATCCCACACCTAGTTCAATTGAATACGAATTCAGGATTTGAATTCTATGATTTGGGATACTGTTGTAAATCTATGAGTCACTTGAATTACTGCATTTGAAATTTAATAGTTATACGTTGTTTTCTCAAAATTTATCATATGCTTTATGAGTACAAAACAAGACATGAATTACGGAACAATCATAGCAAACTGTAATAATCCATTAGACCAAATATAAGAAACAATAATAAGAACTCAGAATGAAGAGGAGAAACAATAAAAGCTTTTATTGATAATATTGGTTTGGTCTGCCTCTCCATGAAGAGATTTAGAGCCTTACAATGGTGTTTCACTTTCCCATAATATGGGTATCTCTGTGTCTCTCCCCTCTCTGTGAGTAGTGGCGAAGAAGAAGCCCCCCTTCTAGGGTTTCCTCTCTTAGTATTTATAGCTGTGAGCTTTGTGAGCTGGCAATAAGTGGCCGTGACCACGGCGGGGTTGTGCCTTCATGATGGCGGGTGGGCCGTGGCCTTGTTGATCGAATCAGATAAGGGTTAAGTACCGTTAATTCTGAGTGGTCGTACCACTTATTAATCGTGAATTAACTTAAGACGGGATTAACTTCGTTAATCACCGTGGAGTCGGATTCTGACCCATACAGTTAGTCCCTCCGCTTATTGAGATCGTGCCTTGTCCGAGCTTGATGAGTGGACTTCATCAACTGTGGTTTGAGAAACTCGGATAGGGAGGTCGACTGTCGCTTCGGTCGAGGCCGAATTCCCTTTGGCGATGGCCCTTAGCCTTGTAGAGCATTAGTGTTTTGTTATCGTGTTATCAAGTCGTCGTTCAATCAAGATTGAATGCTTCTTCTTGGCAAAGGCACTTGACCTTTTAACTTAATTCGAGTGAGATCGAGTTTCGTGACGCTCTGATCCACACATTTATTTGGGAGCATAACCGTCGACTACGGCGAACGGGCCGTGTGTGGTGCGGCCGAGGGGAGTAAGGGTACGCTTGCTACGTATTTGGCGACGTCCAAAGTTTTGAAGGCACACGGAACATCTCCTCAACGTTCATAGGTTGTAACAACCGTTCGAAGGCGAGATGCCGGTTGGTGACCGAAAAGCCGCTTTATGGAGCCTGTTACAATGACGCACGTTTCTGTAGAACCGAACCGGTCTGCGATTGGTCATGTAATTAATGATGGCTATTGGGTTTTGCGAAAGCCATTTATGTTGCCTATAAAGGTAGGTTGAGGCATTCACTTCTCACATTTTCATTGTTCATCTGAGAGTGATTCTGAAGAAACTTTTTCCTCCTGCTAACTCACCTTCATCTTTCTTTCTTTGATCGTGATAACTTTCGTCTTGTCCACCAAACTTTATTCCTTTCTTGTTAGTGAATCAACAATGGCAGGCATTTCCTCCCACAATGCTCTTCCGATGGGTTTTTCGGTCAATTCTCCGGTAGTTGAAGGGCCATCTCCGGCAATGGGAGGTGCAGAACAGGTAGAGATCGGTGAAGTTCCATCGGTTGATGAGATAGTATCTCGGCCCGGAGGGCTGATGACCGACTTCACTGTCGAAGGTGGGGAGGATCCGGTGGATAAAGCCCCGTTAATGGGGGAAATTGGGATGACCCAACTACGGGAACAGGGGTTCATCCCCGGCTATGCTGACATCGTTCTTGCTAGAAGCAAGGAGAGGGTCCACACTGACCGCAGGGGATACTGCATCTTTTATGCCTATCCCTTCAAGTTGGGGTTTAAGCTCCCGCTCCCAGCACTAGTGGTTGATTTCTGTCGTTATTACGGGATATGCCCGGGTCAGCTTGCTCCTTCTCTTTACAAATTGCTAGCAATGTTTACCAAGTATGTAGAACTGGCTGGTAGGGAGGTTACGCTGCAACATGTGCTCAGTCTCTACGCTCCCCAGAGAGTTCGCGGCACAATGATTCAAGCGTGCCCTCATGGGTCGAAGGGCCTGACTGCGAACTTGGATGACGAGGTCGACCCTCGCCCTTTTGAGCACTTCTTTTACATTAGGACTGAACATTTAGTGGCGTGCCCCACTAGGTTCTCAGAGGCTTGGAATCATGCACGTAAATTCTTTAATCGTCGAATTCTCTTTTCTACCCCTCCTTACGTTTTGTGCTCGTAAGCGCTAACTCGTGTCAATTTTGTAGCCGAAAATCCGCCGTCGTCTCTGTTAGCTGGGATATGCGGGTGAGTTGAGGCCGTGCTCCCCCATATGGAGGGGATACGCATATGGGCGTCTTTCTAGGAGAGGCATGGTCGTAGGCCTGTTACAGGTGAAAAGTTGATTTCTTCTTTTGTTCTGCTTTGATTCAATTTTATTCACCAACCTTGCTTTTCTGTGATCTTGGAGGTCGCGCCGTGTCAGAGCCCCTCAATTGGCTTTCCACCGGCCGGGTGCGATTGCTCGGCTTACTGCAGCACTGGTGCCGCGCCCAGTACTGAAGGCGGCATCGGTTGAATCTTCAGCGGCTCCTTCTCTTGCACGGACCGCAAAGCGGGACGAGGGGCCATCGGTGGTGGTGCATCCTAGAGAGGACTCGCCATCATATGGGGAGGAGGAGAGGCCATTGATAAGGCACAGGGTCGTATTCACGTCGACTCCTCCTGTGGTGATTAATTTGGACTCCCCTCCGGCGGATGCGGAAGAGAGTGCGGCCGCGGTGCCCACCCTTGAGGGTGAACAAACAATGGGGGTTGCCCCGGTTGGCTTAGGCCATGATGATACCGTTGCTTCGGCGACTCAGTTGGTGGTTCCAGTCGCTGAGACGGGAGGTAGTTCCTTAGCGGCTGCTAAGGTTGGCGAGTCAAGCGCTCCTTCGGTGGTTGTGGCGGGTGATTCTACTTTGCCAGTGGTGGAAGGGGGAAGGGATGTTGTAGGAGATGAATATGAGTCTGAATCTGATTTGGACCCCGATGACGTCCGTATGTTCCGGGAAGGCTTCACCAATTAAGCGGTGCACACAGAGGTGAGGTCTCGCATCATCGAAGTTCCCACGGAGTTGAACTTATTGCTCCAAGGGGAGAGTTTGGTGTCGCAGTTTGAGCTGATATGCTCGAAGACCGAGAATGCATCGTTGAGGGACGTCACGGATATCAGGCTGATGAATGAGGTGGCCGTAATGGGCTTGAGGGTATGTAATATGACATCGGTTAGATTCTTCTTTGCTTTAGTTTGTTTTTTTATCCTAATCGTTGCCTTTGCTTTGCAGTCTTATTTGTTGGAGGTGGAGAGCATCCGTCGAGCTAACATTCGCTCGGGGATATTTTTGCGAGCATTGGAGAAATATCCCCGTTGCCGAGATTGATGCCGGGAGATGCGAGCGCGCTTGAGGAATGATCCCCGTAGCTGGGCCCTGGTCGAGGAACTGGCGAGATGGGAGCTTCAGATGCAGCAATCACTTGGCAGAATAAGTGCTCTTGAGGAGCAACTCCGTCGGAATGACGAGGAGCTCGAGGCGGGGAAGAGGGCTGCAGCTGAATATGAGCGCCAGGGCCAGGCTAAGGCAGCGAAGGCCGCAACGGTGTGGAGCGGGAAAGTGACTGCATTGGAGGGTGAAGTCGCAGCTTTGAAGCTTCAGGTGAGGGATGCCTCGTCGAGGGCTGAGGCGTTGAAGGAGGTTATCCGCGCGCACGAGTCCCAGTTGGCGCTGGAGAGGGCTGCTGCGGATTTTAGGGGGGCGAACCTCGAGGAGCGGATTGGTGTTTTTGAGTAGGATGCCCAAGTTATGGTAGACCGGATTACGACCTTGGAAGAAGAGAACCAGCGCCTACGGGACCAGGCCGCTTCTTCCAGCCAGGCTCGTGAACTTTGGGTTTTTGGTGAGGCCCAACATGATGTATATAAGAATTTGTGAGAGGCCGGCATCGTGGCCAAAGCTGCTTTCGAGGGAGCGCGTCAAAAGGCTCGTAAGGCCCGTATTGCCTGTGGTTTTGATGTGGCGACGCCAGAGGCTGACGATGGCGCAGATTGTGGCGCTGATGGCGCCGAGTAAAAAGTTATGCATTTTTCTTGTCTTGTTCGCCGTTTGGCGTTTTTTTTTTTTGTTTTTCTTCTTCTTTTTTTATTGACCGGCCTTGGCCGGGTGTAAGCGGGGATGACCCGTAATTAACTTTGTAGATAAATGAGATTTCCTTTCCGTTGTTTGCCTTGTATTTGTTTTGTCTTTGAGTTGTAAGCGGGGATGACCCCTTTCCGAAGGGGTAATTTGCCTTTGAGTTTCTCTGGTAGGCATGTTAGTTTTTGATTGTTGACGACTTCTCTTCTTCGAATCGAGGTGAGCGAGTCAGAGCCGTTGCTTGGCGATAGCGACGCTTAGCCTTAGACCCAGTTCGGGCGCGGTCAAACTACTGGCCGTGGTGATAAAAAATGCGGCCTTGTTGTTTGATCGAGGCCGAACTTTATGTGCCCCTAATCTTAGTTCGAGTTGGGTGTACTTACTTGAGTGGCGAGGGTGTCTAACCTGTGCCTTGATTCGTTGGCGGTTGGGTTTTGCTGAGTTCAATGGTAAAGGAGCTTGGTCCGAGTCCCGGTTCGACTGTGGTTGAACCTGTTAGATTTGAGGACGAAGGCGTCTAGCCTTATGGTTCGAGCGAGGTCGAACTCGTAGGATTTGATGGAGAAGGCGCCTTGCCTGAGTCTTGGTTCAACCATAGTTGAACTTTTTGGCGAAGGCGCATGGCTTGAGTCCCAGTTCAACTGTTGAACTTTATCAATTTTGATGGCGAAGGCGCATAGCTTGAGTGTTGGCTCAACCATAGTTGAACCTGTTGGCGAAGGTGCATGGCCTGAGTCCCAGTTCAACTGTTGTTGAACTTTATCAGTTTTGATGGCGAAGGCGCATAGTCTGAGTCTTGGTTCAACCATAGTTGAACTTGTTGGCGAAGGCGCATGGCCTGAGTCCCAGTTCAACTGTCATTGAACTTTATCAATTTTGATGGCGAAGGTGCATAGCCTGAGTCTTGGTTCAACCATAGTTGAACTTGTTGGCGAAGGCGCATGGCCTGAGTCCCAGTTCAACTGTTGTTGAACTTTATCAATTTTGGTAGCGAAGGCGCATAGTCTGAGTCTTGGTTCAACCATAGTTGAACTTGTTGGCGAAGGCGCATGGCCCGAGTCCCAGTTCAACTGTCGTTGAAATTTATCAATTTTCATGGCGAAGGCGCATAGCCTGAGTCTTGGTTCAACCATAGTTGAACTTGTTGGGGAAGGCGCATGGCCTGAGTCCCAGTTCAACGTCAATTTTGATGGCGAAGGTGCATAGCCTGAGTCTTGTTTCAACTATAGTTGAACTTGTTGGCGAAGGTGCATGGCTTGAGTCTTGGTTCAACCATAGTTGAACTTGTTGGCGAAGGCGCATGGCCTGAGTCCCGGTTCAACCATAGTTGAACTTGTTGGCAAAGGCGCATGGCCCGAGTTTCAGTTCAACTGTCGTTGAACTTTATCAATTTTGATGGCGAAGGCGCATAGCCTGAGTCTTAGTTCAACCATAGTTGAACTTGTTGTCAAAGGCACATGGCCTGAGTCTTAGTTCAAATGTAGTTGAACTTTATCAATTTTGATGGCGAAGGCGCATAGCTCGAGTCCCAGTTCAACTATCATTGAACTTTATCAATTTTGATGGCGAAGGCGCATAGCCTGAGTCTTGGTTCAACCATAGTTGAACTTGTTGGCGAAGACGCATGGCCCGAGTCTTGGTTCAACCATAGTTGAACTTGTTGGCGAAGGCGCATGGCCCGAGTCTTGGTTCAACCATAGTTGAACTTGTTGGCGAAGGCGCATGGCCTGAGTCCCGGTTCAACCATAGTTAACTTGTTGGTGAAGGCGCATGGCCTGAGTCCCAGTTCAACTGTCGTTGAATTTTATCAATTTTAATGGCGAAGGCGCATAGCTTGAGTCTTGGTTCAACCATAGTTGAACTTGTTGGCGAAGGCGCATGGCCTGAGTCCCAGTTCAACTGTTGTTGGACTTTATCAATTTTGATGGCGAAGGCGCATAGTCTGAGTCTTGGTTCAACCATAGTTGAACTTGTTGGCGAAGGCGCATGGCCTGAGTCCCAGTTCAACTGTCGTTGAACTTTATCAATTTTGATGGCGAAGGCGCATAGCCTGAGTCTTGGTTCAACCATAGTTGAACTTGTTGGCGAAGGCGCATGGCCTGAGTCTCCAAGTTGTGGGTATTGAGTGCTGAAGCTCGATTTTGACTTGAGACCTTGAGAAGTTTATGCGTTGTCTTCCCAATCGGGGCATGTAGGCTGTCTTGAGGTGTCTCTCGGCTCGAGATATCTCAGTGCCGGTTTCCGGTCGGATCCCGTATTAGGGATGCAGGAGATGCCTCACGGGGATTCTCCCTTAGCGGGTGCTTCTTCTTCTTGTTCGCACTATCGGAGATCAGAGAGAGAGAGAACTTGGATCTTGATTTGATATCTTCGAGTTCCCCTTGCCCGAGATGCCGCTTTGGCTTGTTCGAGCGGGGTTGTTCTTTTTTTTTTTGGCGTTTCTTTCCTTTTGGTCCAGGGAAGAACTACGCGATTTTGCTAGGAAATCCCCACAGACGGCGCCAAATTATTTGCTCAAAATTTGTCATATACTTTATGAGTACAAAATAATATACATGAATTACGAAAAAATCATAGCAAACTGTAATAATCCATTAGACCAAATATAAGAAACAATAATAAGAACTCAGAATGAAGAGGAGAAATAATAAAAGCTTTTATTGATAATATTGGTTTGGTTTGCCTCTCCATAAAGAGGTTCAGAGTCTTACAATGGTGTTTCACTTTCCCATAATATGGGTATCTCTGTGTCTCTCCTCTCTCTGTGAGTAGTGGCGAAGAAGAAGCCCCCCTTCTAGGGTTTCCTCTCTTAGTATTTATAGCTGTGAGCTTCGTGAGCTGGCAATAAGTGGCCGTGACCACGACGGGGTTGCACCTTCATGATGGCGGGTGGGTTGTGGCCTTGTTGATTGAATCGGATAAGGGTTAAGTACCGTTAATTCTGAGTGGTCGTATCACTTATTAATCGTGAATTAACTTAAGACGGGATTAACTTCGTTAATCACCGTGGAGTCGGATTCTGACCCATACATACGTATTTAATAGATTTCTGAACACAATTATAAAATTGAAGTCAAAACTATTGAATTCGTAATTCGATCATGTCACGACCCAGATTTTCCACCATCAGGAGTCGTGATGGCGCCTACTAATGGAGTTAGGTCAGCCAAACAGTAAACATTCTCTAATAATTTCTCAACAATATAAACATACGAAAATAATTAAATAAAAGTTGAAGACTTTAAGCTTATAAAACTGGAATAAAGATGCGGAAGTTTAATATTTTACTACTCAAGACTGGAGTCGCTATCTCACGGACTACTAATGAATACTATAAACAAGTCTGGATAGAAAGAAATACACAGTGTCTGTCTCGATACAATAAAAACAAACAAAAATATAGAAAAAGGGACTCCGGCCTGCGAACGGTAGCTAGGCTAACTCGTAGTCCCTGGACTGAAGTCAGCTCTCACTCGACGTGCTACTGCTGTGGTCCAAAAGTTATTCCGGTACCGTGATCTATGCAAAAAGCACAAAAGTGTAGCATCAGCACAACCGACCCCATGTGCTGATAAGTGCCTGGCCTAACCCCGGCGAAGTAGTGACGAGGCTAGATAGGACTACCAAATTAACCTGTGCAGTTCAATATATATATATATATATATATAT
>MU719874.1:0-25828 GCA_026770625.1 Nicotiana glauca
AAATTATTGTAACAAAAATTATTTATTTTGATTTTGGAATTCTTTACTTGGGGTAAAAATCACGTGCTCACAGTGGCACTCCTCTAGAAATACCAAGGCATCGTCTGATGCTAATCCACTGAATATAGGAGGCTTGTACTTCTTGAACCTCTCAAGCCTCAACTGCTCATCCTCGGAAGCCACTGCCCTGTCCTCGGGCTGAATGGGCACTGCCAGCGGTGCGGGAATAATCTCGGGAACCTTCTCAACATGCACTCGCTACTCAGGAGTGCGGGCGGCGGGAGTCTGGCATCCTCCTCCGGCCTGGGATGTGGCTGCGGTAAGGGGAAACAACCCTGTCTGAGCGAAGGTGGTGTACATACTCGTGAACTGAGCCAAAGTCTCCTAGAGAGCTAGAGTAGTAGTAGCAGTAGTAGGCGTGCCAGGTTCCTAGGCTTTAGCTGGATCTGCTAGTGGTGCCTCGGCGGTAGCTCCCGTAGGCGCTCTGGCTGCATCACGTGTGCGTCCTCGACCTCTACCCTGGCCCCGAACTCTAACGGATGTAGTAGGGGGCACGGGTGACTGATCATCTCGAGTAGCGCGTGTCCTCACCATACGTGAGAGAATACAAGATAGAAGTTTAGAATTTGTGATGTCAAGATATCGCACGACAAGGAAATCAAGTGAAGTGAAAATTTTTCCTAAGAGTTACATAGCCTCTCGTAAATAAGTACAGACGTCTCTGTACCAATCAGCGAGACTCTAATAAATCGGCATGTGTTCTACGACTCCTACGAATCTAGAGCTCTGATACCAACTTTTCACGACCCCAGTTCACCCTCCGTGAACATGTCGTGATGTCACCTAGTCCCTATAACTAGGTAAGCCTAACAATGCGGAAAACAACATAGCTTGCGGAGTAATTAATTAAAACTGAACAATTAAAAGAAAACTATATATAAATGCCGCTTGGCATATACCACTCAATAATGCGGAAGTCTACAATATAATCCCAAAACCCGAAAACTCACGGGAACACAAGCTAGAAGAAGTACTGAAAAAAAAATGCTCTAATCTCTAGAGATGTCTACAACAAGAGTACGATACAAGGCTAAATACTACAAATAGAGTAAAGAAGGATACTCTTCGGTCTACGGACGCTGCAGATGTACCTCGAAGTCTCCGTAGCTCTCCCTGCCTCAAGGATAGTGTGCTTGAGTGGGGGTACCTGGATCTGTACATGAAAAACATACGTAGAAAGGGCATGAGTACACCAGAGTGGTACTCAGTAAGTGCCAAGCCTAACCTCGATTGGGTAGCGACGAGGAAAGGTCAGGGCCCTACTAAGATAAAACATAATAAATGATAGGATAAGGAAAAACAATATAGATAAAGTGTACAATGAGAATCTAAGCTGGATAAATAAGGGAAACAGTAATAGAAAGAAGAAACAAAAACAATATAAGGAATACTGCTCACAACAGGAAATAATAGCCAGGGATCTCTTGGTATCCCGAGGATCTCTTGGTATCCTTATCATATACGCGAGGGTTCTCTTGGTATCTCGATATTACACACGAGGGATCTCTTGGTATCCCGAGGATCTCTTGGTATCCTCAATACTTATATATACAGGTGCCAGGGATCTCTTGGTATCCCGCACTCTCAGTCTAGAACCTATCACGTATAAGGGATCTCACGGGATGCCGTCCCGTAGTCCCAGATTTAAAACATACAATAACACATCAAACAACAAGAATAATGCTAAACTCAAAACAAGCAATAGTAAATTCTAGCCTAACATGCTTCACGGAGTACAAACCAGATAGTTTAAGCAAATAGGCAAGTAAGTCAACTAAACATGCTTCTCTAAGCTAACATAGGGAAAGCTTACAATTAGAATAAACAGATAGGCAAGAAAACTCAATTGAAATACTTTTAGTAAAAATGAATTTTTCAACAATTAGCTCAAGTACGCGCTCGTAACCTCATGTACGAGGCATTCAAATATCAAATATCATGTCCTACGGGAAAAAAGGTCCCCCACACAAGGTTAGACAAGCCACTTACCTCGAACCTGCTCCAAAATCAACTCAAAACCACACGTTTGCCATGGGTATACGACTCTAAATGGCTCAAATCTATTCAATTCAATTACATATCGTAAATAACATCTCAAGCAACTGATTATACTATTTAATTTTAAGCTAAGACGCAAAATTAGGTAAAATAACAAAAATGCCCCTCAGTCAAACATCTCGAAATCGAATGAAATTATCATTTTCATAAACCTCGTACTCTCATGAGTCTAACCATATATAAATCTCTCAAATCGGGTGACAAAAACCCGCTCAAAACTCAAAATTTCGGCCTAAGAAGTTTCTTCCGATTTTCCCCAATTTTTGATTCCCAATTCGAATTTAGATAATGAAATGAACTATATATTGGTGAAATATAACTATAAAGGGTTAAAGAATTGTTACCCAATGATATTCTCTTCAAAACCCTCTTAAAATCGCCCTCTCCCGAGCTCAAATTCGATTTCTTTAACTTTTGAAACCAAACCCTTGAATTTCTTATTTCTGACCAGTGATTTCCGCTTCTGCAGCCAAGGGAACGCATATACGGTCTCGCTTCTGCGGACCATTTATCACATCTATGATTCCCACTTCAGAATCCAAATTTTTGCATCTGCGGTCACCCCTCCGCAGGTGCGGTACCGCTTCTGTGGTTAAAGTCCTGCATCTGCAGAACCTGCTCCTCCTGTCCAAAATCCGCATCTTCGCTTGCTTGGCCGCTTCTGCGACTCCGCACCTACGGAACCCAAAATGCAGGTGCAGTTATGACAGATACCAGCAGTCTTCAGCAACCCTTCAACTTCAAAAAACCTTCCGTCAACCATCCGAATTCATCCTGAGGCTCCCGGGACCTCAACCAATAGCACCAGTAACACTTAATACCCTATTAAAACTTGAACAAATCCTTAAACCACCTAAAACAATATCGGAAACTCGAATTAACCTATGATTTGTGCCTAAGAACTTCAAATTTTATCAAAACACACTTTCAATCAAAAACCTAACCAAAACACGTTCGAACTACTGCAGCTTCCAGAATTCCATTTCGACCCTCGTATCAAAAACTCACTATCGGACCAGAAACTTCAAAAATTCAAACTTCGGCATTTCAAGCCTAAATTAGCTACGGACCTCCAAAATACATTTCGAACACGCTCCCAACCCCGAAATTACCTAACGGAACCATCATATTTCCATTCTGAGGCCGTCTTTACACTGTTCAGACTACGGACAACTTTCCAACACTTAAGCTCTCATTTGGGGACTAAGTGTCCCAAAACTCTCCGAAACCCAACACCGAATATCTCGGCAAACCAAAATAGCAGAAATGAACTTAGGGGAAATAGTTAATAGGGGATCGGGGCATAAATTCTAAAAACGACCGGCCGGGTCATTACATGAATGCACATAACATTCAGTAATATAAATATGTATGTATGTAAATCAACTTTATTGATAATCAAAGAACGTCGGTTTTATAAATACGGAAAAATGAATAGCAAAATAAAGTATCTCAAAGTCTACGGAAGCCTTGAGACCTAGTGTGTCTCACAAATGCATCTCTAGAAGCTTGATCAATGGATTTACTAACGTATCTTTTGTAGACATATATTTCACATTCACTACATTGCGTCTAACCATGTCTCTTGCATAGTTATACTTGATATCTATATGTTTGGTTTTACAATGAAACTTAAGGTCCTTGATGGAGGATATTACAACCTCACTGTCACAGTAGACTAACATCGGTTCAGTATTTTCAGCGATATCCAACAAGTGTTCCAAGAACTTTTTCAACCAAACAACTTCTTGTGCTACTGATGCGAGAGCCACATATTCGGCTTCCATCATAGATAGTGATACACATGATTGTTTCTTAGTACTCTATGATATGGCACCGCCACTGAGTAAGAAAACATTTCCTGAGGTAGACTTCCTCTTTTCTAGATCTCCTCCATGATCAACATCACTGTATCTAACTAATCGCATATCCTTCTCTCTTTGGTAACACAGGGCATAATCAGCAGTTCCCTTCAAATATCTCATGATCCTCTTTACTGGGAGCCAATGTGCTAAACCTGGGTCGGTTTGATATCTACTTACCAAGCCAACTACTTGACAGATATCAGGTCTAGTGCGTATTATATCATACATTAGGCTTTCGACTGCGCTCCTATATGGAACTCGGTTCATTCTTTCTATCTCTTCAGGATTCTTAGGACACATCTTACTTCCCAAGGTATGGCCTTTACTGATAGAAATTTCTACTAGCTACTATTCTACATATTGAATCGTTCAAGAACTTTTCTAATGTAATTCTCTTGTGAGAGATACAATAGTTTCTTTAGACGGTCTCTTAAAATCTCAACTCCATGAATATATGCAGCTTCACCCATATCTTTCATCTCAAATTGGGATGATAACCATATATTTATCTCGGTGATAAACTCCTTATCATTTCTAGCCATAAGTATGTCAACTACGTACAATGTTAAAATAACAAGCTTGTTCCTTGATCTTTTGGTATAAACACAATGGTCTTCATCCATTATGGTAAAACCGTTGGATACAACAACATTCTGAAAGTGTATATTCCATTGCCTTGAATATTGTCTAAGGCTCTAAATAGACTTCAAAAGTCTACAAACCCTTTGTTCGTTGCCCTTTTCAATGAAACACTCAGGTTGTTCCATATAAATTTCTTCATCTAGTTCTCCATTGAGAGAGGCAGTCTTTACATCCATCTGATATAATTCAAGATCCAATCTTGCAACAATAACTTGAACCAGGCGAACAGAGGTAAATCATATAGTAGGCGAGAAATCCTCTTCGTTGTTTATTCCTTTCTGCTATGTATACCCTTTCGCCACCAGTTGAGCCTTAAATCTCTCAACCGTGCCCTCAACCTTGAGCTTAATTTTGAGAACCTATTTTCTACCAATTGCTTTATGTCCTTTAGGGAGGTCAACTAGTTCCCAAACTTTGTTGACTCTTATAGAATCTAGTTTATCATCTATTGATTTTGTCCATTTATCCGTAGAAAGGCATGAGAGAGACTCTTTTACATTTTTACACTAATTTTCTTCTTTTAGGATCATCATAAACATTTCACACCTTCATTATCAAATCGTCGGTAGGGAATTTTTCGACGAGAACCACGTCTTATTTATGATTCATCATTATTCCCATTTGGATCAATATTTCTCCCACTCGGATGAAGAACATTCATCCTTCTCCCACTTGGAACAAGATTTGTGACCATCTCGCTCCCACTTGGAACAAGATCCATTTGGTCACTTTCACTAAATGTAGAACGATTACTTTCATTCACATATGTTGATGAAGAAGGTCATTGATGAGAAGCTAATTCATTATCTGCTAATATTCTCCCACTCGAACGAAGTAATTTTTGTACTTCTTGATCCATTATCTCAAATAAGGTTAGGTCTTGACCTACCTCTCCCATCTTAGGGAACTCATCCTCTAAGAATGTGGCATCTTGAGATTCAATCTCAGTTACACTCCCACTGTCTTGCTGGCCTATAAACACATAATCCTTTGAGGTTTAAGAGTATCTTAGAAAGAAATTTTCTTTCCCTTCGGGCCCAATTTGCCATATTTGTGAGAGGAATCAGGTGTAGGCAGCATAACCCCAAGGTTTTAATACACTCAGGTCGGGTTGTCTTCCAGTCCATAACTCATATGGAGTAGTAGTAACTGATTTTGTAGGCAATCAGTTAAGTATAAAGGTGGCAATAAGCAACACATCACCCCAGTAACTAATTGGGAAGTTAGCTTGTTCCATCATTGGCATAACTATTTCTAGGAGCGTTCTGTTTCTTCTCTCTGCAACACCTTTTTATCGTAGAGTATTTGGGATAGTCAACAGATGAATTATTCCCTTTTCATCGCATAGCCCATTAAACTGGATTGATAAGTATTCATGGCCATGGTCAGTTCGAAGAGATTTTATCTTCTTGTCTAATTGATTTTTCACTAAACTCATATAACGTTTGGACAAGAGGGGTTGCTCTAATGGTAAGTAACCTCCACTTCCAACCAATAGGTTATGAGTTCGAGTATCCCCAAGAGTAAGGTGAGAATGTCTTGGAGGGAAGGATGTCGGGGGTATTTGGAAACAACATCTCTATCCCAGGGTAGGGGTAAGGTCTGCGTACACACTACCCTCTCCAAACCCCACTAAGTGAGATTCTACTGGGTTGTTGTTGTTGTTATTGTTGTTTTTATCATATAAAGTTTGAAGCAAATTATTGCTTCTTATTTGTGGGAAATTAAATAGACATAACTGAAACTGGTAAAGTCATCAATAAATGTGATGAAATAACTTGATCCATGCCTATCCCTAACATTCATAGGCCCACATATGTCCGAATGAACTAATTGCAAAGGATAATCAGCTCTAGTCGCCTGACCAAAAGGTTTTCTTGCAAATTTTCCAGCTAGACAATTTTCACAAGTGGACATTCTACATGTTCGATGTTGAAAAAAAAAACTTATTTTACTAAGCTTTGCATTCTTTGTTGGCTAATTTGACCAAGTCTAGCATGTCATATGTTTACATTACTATCATATTTATGTGAAAAAACAAGTATAGAAAAATTAGCATTATTATTAAATGAATAAAAATCCAAATTCATAATAATTAAATCTCCGGTCACATGACCAAAATCAAATAAAGTTGAACCAAAATTCAACTTGGCATAATTGCCATGAAAAAATAAGTCAAATTCTAGCTTAAGCAAAACTGAAACTAAAATAACGTTCCGATGAATTGTTGGTGCAAAGAGAACATCATGTAACATTAGGTCTCGAGTACCATGCATGAATAACTTGCATTTACCGATCCTTTCAACAATAACTTTATTGTTGTTCCCCACATATATCCACTTTGCTCCATATGAAACTCACTGAAATTCAACAGAGGTATTGTGTTTCCAGGCTATGAGAATTAGATTTAGTTAGAAAAACAGAACTAGAAACACAAAGTTCACTAATTCAAGCATCGTGAAATACCTTTTTAGGAGGCTCAAAGAAATCTTTGGCATAGTGACCCTTTATGTCACAATTATAACATTTCACTTTAGCAACTTTGACACGTTTGGGACATCTTTTTCTGTCTTTTTCAATCTTTGCCCTTTTTGCAGGCTGAGTTGGCTGAGCTTGAGGTGACCCTCTCTTCTTTCCTCAGTTCCTTTTCTTTGAATCACTCTTGGTTTTGGATGTTGTTTCCATGTCCAACTCAGCTATTGGCTTTGCAGCCTCAAGTCGTTCCTCCTCTAACTCAAGATGCCTTTGGACATCTTCCAGAGTTGTGATTCGCTCATTATATGTCAAATGCATTTTCATATGATCCAAAGAACTAGGTAAAGAACATATGACAACTTGGATTTATTGTTCATCAGTCAACACATGACTTGCATCTTTCAACCACCCAATCATATTTGTAATTTGCGTCAGATATATTTTTATTGAATGTTCTGGCCGTTTCTTATTTGAATCAAATTTGATCGTTAAGGATCGTAGCCTTGTAGTGGAACATGTACCAAACCTTTTACTCAAAGCATTCCAAAGATACATAGCTCTGTGGTGATCCTTAAACTTCCTTAGGATGTCATCATCCGAGGTGCTCAACAATGTAATGCGAGCAATAAAGTTCTTTTTCTTCCAACTGTCATTGGCTTTATGCTCACACTTATGATGAGCATTGTTGCCTTCCTCAGGATCATTCATGACATTGTTAATGGTCTCTGAAGCCTCTTTCTCCTCTAGCACATATTGTAATTTCAAGCTCCGGGTTTCATAGTTATCATCATTGAAGTTTCAACCCTTTGTTGAGATCAGCGACAATGTTTGTAGTCATTCTTAACAAAATAAAAAATATAATGAGGATCATGTTAAAAAATAAATAATGCAAGGCACTACGTTCAACATACATGCATATTATGACACTATGCATCAATTGATTAAATTAATACTAATATTAATCTTGGAGTCGAGAGTTCACTATGTTCCCAATCATCATCCAAAAATTAAAATATTATGAAAATTAGCCTATTCAATTATCTAGCTAAGTGGCTTAATCATGTTTAAGACAACATAATTATTTAACATGGTTTCAAAATCCCATGTGGATCATAAGTTATCAAATAACATATATTAGCATGCAAATAAAACTAATGTCAAACTAATTAACATTTACTACATGCTATTCAAATTCACTAAAATTTATTCTAATATTAAACTAATCAACATATTAAATATATATATATATATATATATATATATATATATATATATATATATATATATATATCATGATCAACAAATAACATAAAGCATGTGTTAAACTAATTAACAAAAGTAATATTAAAATAATTTAACATTCCAAGCATGTTAAACAAATTAACATTCAGAGCATGTTAAACAAATTAACAAATAAATTCAATGTTAAAAAATATAACATTTCAAGCATATTAAACAAATTAACATTTCAATGTAATCTTAAATAAGTTAAAATTTTGAAGCATTTTAAATAAATTAACAAAAAATTAATGTTAAACAAATTAACAAATAAATTTATTGTTAAACAAATTAATATTTTAAGCATATTAAACAAATTAACATTTCGTTGTAACGTTAAATAAATTAACAATTTAAAGCATACTAAACAAATTAACAAATAAATTTAATATTAAATTAATTAATGTTTTAAGCAATTGGGATAATAAAACAATTATAGTTTTCATAAAAGAATACAAATAATAAATATATTTTCTGAAAATTAGGTTCATATTACCAATTTTTATAATCTGCATTTATTAAAAATACTAAACTTAATTAAATCTTTTAACTGGGCCATTAGCCCAAAATAACAATAAGCAAGACATATGAAAGTGGACCTTTAGCCCATTGTCTTAAGTCTACCTAGCTTCTCCAGCCATTAGCTTTGCAATTCTAAATAGGTCTTTCGCCCAATTATTAAATTTGTCCAATTTTAAAAGAGGAGCCAACAACGTGAGGCCCTAATTCCTTTTAAAAAAATATAGTTTCTCCTCTTTATATACTCAGCCGTCACACATTTTATGAAGACTTTTTCTTCAAATTTCATTTTTTAAATTATTAAAATATATTTTAAGGAGAGAGTGTAATGACCCGATCGGTCGTTTAGATAGTTAGAGTCCTGATCCCCAATTAACTGCTTTCCCCGTATCTATTTCTGCTATTGTGACTTCCCGGAAGATTCGTTTTGAGTTTCAGAGTGTTTTGGGACACTTAATCTCTAAATGAGAGCTTAAGTCTTAGAATTTAGACCATAGTCAGAAATGTATGAAGACGGTTCCGGAATGAAATTCCTTCAATTCCGATAACTCCGTTGGGTGATTTTGGGCTTAGGGTCATGTCCGGATTGTGTTTTGGAGGTTCGTAGCTCATTAGACTTGAAATGACGAAAGTCGAATTTTTGGAGTTTTGGACCGGCTGTGGAATTTTTGATATCTGGGTCGGAATTTGATTCCGGAAGTTGGAGTAGGTCTGTAGTGCTGAATATGACTTGTGTGCAAAATTTGGGGTCATCGGACATGGTTTGATCGGTTTCGGCATCAATTGTAGAATTCTTGAAGTTTCAAGTTCTTAAATTTTGGAATGGAGGGTGATTCGTGGTGTTAGCGTTGTTTGATATGACTTGAGGGCTCGACTAAATTCGTATGGTATTTTAGGATTGGCTGGTATGTTCGGTTGAGGTCCAGGGGGCCTCGGGTGAGTTTCGGGTGATTAACAGATCATTTTAGACCATGGAAAGATAGCAGATTTTCCTGGTATTTTGTTGCACAATTTTTGTTCTTCGCGATCGTGAAGGTGTGGCTAGTGGAAGCATCACGAACGCGAGGAGCAGGTCACGATCGCGTAGGGTTTAGTGGACCAAAGTTGGGCCACACGCTTGTTCATCGTGAACGCGATGGTCAGTTCGCGATCGCGTGGGTTTGGGAGTCAGAGCATCGAGATCGCGTCCAGTTATTTTTCTGGCAGCAAAGTTGAGCTTCGTGATCGCGTGGAGTTTTACGTGATCGCGTAGAGTTATTTTTCTGGCAGCAAAGTTGAGCTTCGCGATCGCATGGCTATTTAAACGATCGCGATTAAGGAATCACTAGGCAGAATTTAAAGTTCAAAAATGAGGGTTTGAGTTCATAACAAAAAAATGTGATTGAGAGCTTGGTAGAAGGCAAAATTTGGAGAGATTTTCGGAGGATTTTATTAGGTAATGTTTCCTAATTCCTTTATGATTATGTCTCACTAATCTATGCTTGATTTCTTCATTTAACTTCGTATTTGGGGTGAAAATTTAGGAAAATTGAGAAAATTTCTTAGGCTGAATATTGGGATTTTGATTGAGATTTTAGTATCGGATTTGAGTGAAATTGGTATGGTAAGACTCGTGAGTGAATGGGTGTTCATAATTAGTGATTTTTACCCGATTTCGAGAAGGGGGGTCGGGGAGGCTTTTTGGGCGTTTTTCAATTTTCTTGCCTTAGCTTTGATTTCATTAGCTAAATTAGTTGCTTGTAGCTATATTTACGTTATTTAATTGATTTATCTATATTTTGGCCAGCCGGAGCCGGATATTCGTGGATAGAGCATTTTTTCGGATTGAATTGAGTTTAGTTCGAAGTAAGTGACTTGCCTAATCTTGTGTGGGAGAACTCTCCTTAAGATTTGGTATTGCTTGATATATGAGCACCGTGTATGTGAGGTGACGAGTGCGTACATGGACTATTTGTTGAAAAAACCCGTTTGAATTAAGCAAATATATGTTTTTCTTTTAATTGAGCAACTAGCATATGTAACTATCCTGTTTAGTTTAAGAAAGCATGCTTACGTGCCTTGACTGTCTTAACTACCTTGATTGCCTATCTGAACTCTGTGCAACATATTTTAGTGAAATTTCCTGTTCTTCCTTGAATCGGGCCTAGCATAAATTGTGGTTTCTTCCTGCAACTGTTATATTTATTTGGTTGAGTTGCACATTTACTTTAGAACTACATAACGGTATTTCGGGAGATCCTCTGTACAACATATTTATTTTGGGACTATGGAACAGTATTCTAGGAGATTCCCCAGCACTGCATATTTACTTTTGAACTTTAAAATGGTATTCCGGGAGACCCCCTCCACATTTACGTTTGGGACAATTGGACGGTATCCCGGGAGATCCCCTTGTTGCTATTACTGTGTTCTGAGATGTTTTTCTTCTATGCTTATTTCCTGGTTAAAGTTTCAGTATTTAATTCTTTACCGCGATATTTCTTTCTGTTAAATTTTATTATACATAAACCAGTAAGGCCCTTACCTGATCTCGTCACTACTCGATCGAGGTTAAGCTTGGTACTTACTGGGTACCCTTGTGGTGTACTCATGCCCTTTCCTGCATATGTTTTCCGTGTGTAGATACATGTACCACTTATCAGCCATATTACTAGTGAGGTGAGCTGGTTGCAGAGACTTCAAGGTATATTGGCCACGTTCGTAGACCTCGAAGTCCCTATCTATTCCACCCCATGTCAAATACTTCTTGTATTTCTTCTTTTATTAGACTTTGGAGTATGGGAGTAGGGGTGTGCATTCGATTTATCGATTCGATTTTGACCCTTATCAATAATTACTTATCTATTATTGATTTGTACATATGCTTATCATTATCATTTCAATAAGGTTTCGATTTTTTCGATTTATCAATTTTTGGGGCTTATTGATTCGGTTATCAATTACACCAATAAGAAAACTTGCGGGATTCCACGGAAAGTATATCGCAATAAACACGCCTAACTAATATGGACAATAAGAAGCTAAAATAAGACGAAAACCGTTTATAACATAAAAATTATCTCAACAAGAGCATGCAACGAAACTAAAGTAAGGGATCAAATGTATGTCATCAATACTCTATCGGTATAAAAAGAATACATCATCACGGCTAATTCTGTTTTCCATTAATTTGAACTTCATTCCCTTGAGCTTTAAATATGATCATTCCTTAAATGTGGTAGAGTAAATAATAGGGTTAGGGACTTAGGGTAAAGAAAAAGGTATACAGAAAAAGGGTAAAAAAATTGTCTTTTTAGTATCTTATCGGTTTATCGATAAATCGATAACCGAAGAGGATAAAATTGAAATCGAAATAGATAACTCAATAAGGAAAATTTCTAAATCAAAATCAAAATCGATAAATCGATAAACCGATAACAAATAATCGATTCGATTTATCGAGGACGCGCACGTGGTGCAGCCAGAGCACTCGGGCGAGCTGCTATAGAGGAACCATTAGTAGCTCCAACTGGAGAACCGACACCTGATACACCTACTGCCACTACTCCATATCTTCAGGAGACCCTTGCACAGTTCATGAGCATGTACAACACTCTAGCTCAGGCAGGGTTAATTTCCCTTGATGCATCCACATCTCAGGCCAGGGGAGGAGCACAGACACCTGCTGCCCGCTCCCCAAAGCAGCAGGTTTAGGTTGATCACATCCCAGAGGTTATACCGGTACCACATGTATCCCCAGCTCAGCCCGAGGGTAGGGCAGCAGTTTCAAAGGAGGAGCAGTGGAGACTTGAGAGGTACAAGAAGTACGACCCTCCTACATCCAGTCGTCTATCACCATAGGATGCTCAGGGATTTCTGGAGGAGTACTACTGTATCCTCCGCACTATGGGCATAACAGAATCGAGTGGGGTTTCTTTCACTGCCTTTCAGCTTCGACGAGTAGCCTATCAGTGGTGGCGTACTTATGAGTTGCACAGTCCGGCTGAGACAACTTCTCTTACATGGACTCAGTTCTCGGATATATTTTTGAGAGAGTATGTCCTGTGAGCACGTAATTTTTGCCTCATACGAATCACTCCCAAAAATTCAAAATAAAATAATTTTTCCTTTGTGTGCAATTTTGTGAATTTTTATGATATTTTCAGTGACTGTTTGCATTTGTGTGTGCATGTTATTTGTTAAATTAAAAAAAATACAAAAATATGTTGAAATGGCATTTAGGATTTAATTAGATATTTTGGAATTAATTAATAACTAAGTATTTTATAAAAATGGAAAATCATAAAAAAATAATGTATTTTTTGCATTTTTAGTGTTTAATTGTGTGATTTGGTATTTAATTATTTGAGATAATTATTATTTAGATATAGTTAAGTTAATTTGATAGAATGATTTGGTTTGGGGATTGATTAAGGCTTTATTTTAATTTTGAGAGGAGAAAATAGTTTTGAAATAAATAGGAAAAAGAAAGAATAAAAGAGAAAATCGAAAATGGGCCAAATTTTGAATTAATTCCCCAGCCCAAACGTTCAAACCCTTGAAACCCGTTAAATCCAGCCTAAATTTACCCCAATACCCGGTCTACCCCATCCTTAACCAAAACGACACCGTTTCAGTCATGGTTATCTAAGCCGTTGAGTTAATTTGATCAAACGATCAGAAACCTCGCCCATAACCCGACCCTGACCTGCCACAGCACGGCCCGTCTCATTTAAAATCAAAACGACACCGTTTTCGTTTCCTAATTGATCTGGACCATCAATTTCCCTTGATCGAATGGACGAGAATCAAACACCCATTTTAATATACCTAAAATCCTACACACCTCTCTCAGAAACCCTCCCATCTCTATTCGTTTCTCATCAACTCTGAAACCCCGACCTAACGCCACCCTCAAACCACCATCTGCCGCCTATCGAAAATCACTTACAGCGACGGACAACCACCAAACGACCCCAAAATTACACCATCGTTTCTCCTTCACCTCCCCATCCCAACCCCTCAAACCATTCCCTTCGAATCATAGCCAAGCCCTTCGAATCTTCAATCGAAATCGGACCCCAAACCCAAACTCACCCAATTCCCACCAAATAAACACCAAAGGACCACCATGACCTCCTCATCCCAGATACACAACCCGTTTCCCTTGAATCATAATAAGACTCTTTGAGTTTTAAATCACGGGTGAGCCCTAGAAGTCAAAATCGAGATTCTGCGGACGATGTTGGTCCAATGTGATTTTATTCGCTTGTTCTCTATGAGAACATGCAATTAATATCAGATTGGACCAAGAATCCAAAGATTTTGAAGATTCGAGTTTTTTTTTTCGATCTGAATTGAGGAAAGGTATTATTTTTGTCAGAATGTGATTAATCTTCTTGTGTTTTGTCTTTTCTTTTAGTATTTTGTTTTCTGATTCTATGCTCTCTTTGTTTTCCAATTTCTTAATCATGTTAGTTAGCACTCTCCTTTTTAGTTTCTACTTTTCTAATTACATCAGTGTTCATATTAGTCTCATTAAATGTTTAGTTGTTTTCTTCCATTGCAAAGCTTTTTAATCATCTTAGTTCCCTTCAGTTAATCAGAAATGTTCTTTGGTGACTAGGCCAAGTTGGTTGATAATTGAATTAGTATGAGCATAATGGGGCAGGTTTCAGGAGTAACTAATAGAGGTTGTAAGGGTAGCCTAGGAATTATTTAGGCTATTTGAAACCTCACCTAATTGAGAAGCTTCCATAATGGTAGGGTTTAGGATTCCACTACTGGATTGTTTAATGCAATAGGAGTTGAGTGGAATCAAATTTAAAATGCTGAAAGGTCATATTGTGAATCAAAAGGGCATTTCCATTTGCCTATTTGAGAGTTCATAGAGACTAAGTTCAGGGGAGAGATTTTTTGAAGATATAGAGAACACTGAAATATTAAAAAGACACTGAGAAAAGAAAAAATCTGAGAGAGCTTAAGAAAGTTTGAGAATAAGAGAGAGATTAAGAATAGAGAGTTTAATTGACTGAGAGGAGGAAATACACATAAGAGACACACATTGATAGACATAGATAGAAGATAGATAGTGAGAGTCAAAAAGAAAAGAATAGACATTGGGAGGGATTCTGAAAAAAGAGAACTTGAGAGAACACTGAGAGATACAAGAAAACCTTCTAAAATGCTGAAAAAAGAAACAGAGAGATAGAAGTTTAACAAGAAGAAGAACACTCTAAAAATAGAGAAAGAACAGAAGAAAAGATAGAAAAGAAAAAAAGAGCTGAAACATCTTGGAATTCCAGGAAATTTCCAGAAATATATTAAAAGTTCTACTTAATTTTGGTTCTTCCAATCTTAAAAGTTCATTAAGAAATCACTGTTTTATTGATCCTATTCTGTGAGTTTTGAAGTTTTATCATTTCTGGACAACATCTGATTCTATGTAAGGCTAAATAGTTTGAACTTGGGTAGTGAAAGATCTGGTTTGAGTTGGACAATTGATTTCCTTCTTCTGGATTGATATCATTTCTGGTTTTGGTTGAGTCTGGGTGGATTTCTGTTGTTGCGGGTTGTTGGTTTGCTGTTATGTATTGCTGCTTCACTCCTGCCTTCCATTTTTTCATTTCCAGGTATCTCTTTTGGATCTTATTGAATGTGAAGCTCAAAATTGAAGCATGTAATGGAAAATGTGGAATTTAGGCATAGTATTAGTTGATTTTGCTTAAAATATAGCTTTGTTTTCTGCATTGCTTTGGTTATTAGTACTATAAAATCTACTGTATTCACCTATGTTATTGATCATGCCCTTTGAGGGTTGTGTTAAGTTTAGTTTATCATGTTATAGCTGAGTATCATTGGTATTTTTGTGCTGGTAGGGACTCGAAATTGAGTCCTGCTCTCCCTTTAGGTTTTTGTAAGGTGTAAGTTCTTTGGGCCTGGGATTGTAATGTCATCTACAAGGAAAATGGTATACCATTGTTGATTGGTCTTGCTTCTTGAGCCCATTATTTCGTTGATTTGCTGATGCTGGATTTTTCCACAGCAGAGTCGGGCTAAAAGTACGTGCAAGATAAAAATTCAGAAGTTCAGTCAGACATTTTTTGTTAAATAATCAAGTTTCGGAAGTTAAAATTGTTAATTTAATTTCATGTTCATGTAGCCTTAGTTGAAATGTGTATTAAATGATTTTTATATAATATGTTTGGTTTTTAAAAGTTGGGCCTAAGGTTGGCCCAGTCAATGAGAATTCAATTTCAGGGTCAATTATATGTTGTCGTTAGGCGTTCATTTTCCCATTGAAAATTGGGCTCATTTTGGGCCCAAGCCTGAAGGCATTTGTAAATAGGGTCGTTTAGTTACTGTTATTGAAGCAATCTTCCTTTAGATAATTTCATACGATGCCTGTCAATCGATAAGTAGGATTGAATCTTTAGTTAAAAAATAATTAGAATTCCATTAAGCTTTCTTTAATTGATCGGACCCTTCAATTAACTTATAGCATGCCATATTAAGCCAAACATATAATTTATGGCCTTTAAAACTAAAATTAGAAACCCTCTCTATAGAACAATTCGAGGAACGCCATATACAAATAAAATGCATAACGTATGGCGCTCACTTAAATAAAAATTAGTATAAAAAATGCCTTGAGCTCACGCGGTTTTGATTTAGGCACGTTAATTAAATAAATTTTCATAGCTATGGGTACGGTTCCCGTGATGCAGTTGTGATGCCTAATTTCTAAGATTCGGGAGTACAGTTATGTGACGTGGTACGAGACGTGTTTTAATAATATTGCAATTTTTCTTAAAAATAATTTAAAGCGGTAAATAAGTTAAAATTGCATTATAAGTTGAACATGTATTAAAATCAGACAATAGGCTAATTATAATAGTTTAAGCGACCGTGCTAGAACCACGGAATCCGGGGATGCCTAACACCTTCCCTCGAGTTAACAGAATTCCTTATTCAGAATTTCTGGTTCGCAGACTTCAAAAGGAAAGTCGAATTTTTCTCGATTTGGGATTTAAACAAACCGGTCACTTGGGACATCATAAATTATCCCAAATGGCGACTTTGAAATAAATAAATAATATCATTTCAAATAATGTCACTTTAATTGGAAAAACTCCTTAATATACTACCTTTCGGGGGTGTAGTAGGTAAAAAGGAGGTGTGACATGTCCTTCAGAGCCCTAGGGACGCATGGCGTGCGGCATTTGTGCAGTCTATCATGGCCCGGGAGTTAGAGATAGATATCGCGTATTAGTAGGTGGTGAGTATTGCTAGGAGAGTAGAGGGCATGATTGCTCGGGATAGGCAAGAGAGAGAGGCAAAGAGGTCTCGGGAGTCAAGCCATTATTTTAGTGCTCGTGCCCGTGCCCCAGCTGCAGTTCGTCATAGTAAGAGTTATGTGAGTCTCCCTGTTTATTCAGCTCTTCCAGCTGCCAGTGGTATTCCAGCTCATCCTAGACCTCAGGAGCCTTATTATTCACCTCCAGTATCTAGTGTGCCTCCTGCATGGGGTGCTTTCAGTGACCAGTCCAGCAAACCTAGCCCGAGCCAGTCATAGCTGCCACGTCCTCCCAAAGCTTGTTTTGAGTGTGGCGACACTCGTCATATGGTGAGGGATTGCCTTAGACTTAGGTGGGGTGCACCTCCCTAGACTCCTCATCCACAACGTGCTCCACCAGGTTCTCAAGCTATGATTACAGCGCCAGCTACCACCCCACCTGCCCAGCCAGCTCGAGGTGGAGGTCGGGGAGGTAGAGGTCGCCCTAGAGGGGGAGTCCATGCCAGATACTATGTCATTCCTGCTTGTACAGAAGTCATTGCTTCTGATTATGTCATTATAGGTATTGTTCTGGTGTGTCATAGAGATGCATTAGTTCTATTCGATCCATGCTCCACTTATTCCTATGTATCCTCTTATTTCGTCTCGTATTTGGGCATATCTCGGGATTCTTTGAGTTCCCCTATTTATGTGTCTACTTATGTGGGAGATTCTCTTATTGTGGACCGTATTTATCGGTCGTGTTTGATTGCTCTTAGTGGTTTTGAGACCAAAGCCAATTTATTATTGCTCAGCATAATAGATTTTGATGTTATCTTGGGCATAGACTAGTTGTCGCACCATTATGCTATTCTTGATTGTCATTCCAAGACTGTGACACTGGCTATGCCAGGCTTACCGCGATTATAGTGGAGGGGTACCTTAGATTACACTCCCAGGATAGTTATTTCATTTCTTAAAGTTTAGCGAATGGTTGAGAAGGCGTGTGATGCGTATCTAGCCTATATGAGAGATGTCAGTATTGACTCCACTGCAGTTGATTCAGTCCCATTAGTGATGGATTTCCCTAATGTATTTCCAGCTGACCTTCTGGGTATGCCGCCTGACAGAGATATTGATTTTGGCATTGATTAGTTGTTAGGCACTCAGCCCATCTCTATTCCTCCTTATCATATGGCCCATCCTGAGTTGAAGGAGTTGAAAGAGTAGTTGCAGGAACTGCTTAATAAGGGTTTCATTCGGCCCAGTGTATTGCTTTGGAGTGCTCCTATCTTGTTTGTGAAGAAAAAAATAGTTCTATGCATATGTGCATTGATTATCGCCAGTTGAACAAAGTTACAATGTAGAATCGATATCCTTTACCTCGTATTTATGACCTATTTGATTAGTTACAGGGTACCCGAAGGTTTTCCAAGATTGACTTATGTTCAGGTTATCATCAGTTGAAGATTCTGGAGCTAGACATCCCGAAAATTGCTTTCAGGACTCGGTATAGTCATTACGAGTTCTTTGTTATGTCATTTGGGTTGAACAATGCCCCAGCAACATTTTTGCATTTGACGCACATTGTATTACAGCCTTATCTTGACTCATTCGTCATTGTCTTTAGTGATGGCATTATGGTATATTCTCGGAGTCGGATAATCATGAGCAGCATCTGAGGACTGTGCTTCAGACCTTGAGAGAAAAGAAATTATATGTAAAGTTCTCAAAATGTGATTTCTGGTTAGATTTCGTGGCATTCTTGGGTCATGTGGTATCGAGTGAAGGGATCAAGGTGGATCTGAAGAAAGTGGAAGCAATGCAGAGTTGGCCCAGACCATCCTCAGTTATAGAGATCCGGAGTTTCCTTGGTTTGGCGGGGTATTACCGTCGGTTTGTTGAGGTATTTTCATCGATTGTAGAACCCATGACCACGCTAACCCAGAAGGGTGCTCCATTCAGGTGGATGAAAAAGCGTAAGGCCTCAGTGCAATGTTGATGCAGTACCGTAGAGTGATTGCCTACACGTCCAGACAGCTGAAGGTGCATGTAAAGAACTATCCTATCCACGACCTTGATCTTGCAGCTATTGTTCATGCCTTGAAGATTTGGAGGCACTATCTATACGGTGTCCCTTGTGAGATCTACACTGATCACCATAGTTTGCAACATCTTTTCAAGCCGAAGGACCATAATTTCCATCAGATGAGGTGGTTAAAGCTGCTTAAGGATTATGATATCACCATTTTGTACCGTCCCGGGGAAGGCTAATGTGGTGGCCGATACTTTGAGTTTTCGGGCATAGATTTTGGGGAGTTTGGCTTATCTACCAGTATAGAGAGGCCCATGGCATCAGATATTCAGGCCTTAGCCAGCCAGTTTGTGAGATTGAATATTTCTGAGCCTAGTCGAGTGTTGTCTTGTGTGGTCTCTTGGTCTTCTCTTTATGATCGTGTTAGGGAGCATCAGTACAATGAACCCTATTTCCTTATTTTGAAGGACACTGCCCATTACAGTGATGCTAATGAGATCACAATTAGGAAAGATGGTGCATTGAGGATGCAAGGCATGCTATGTGTGCCTAATTTTGATGGGTTGCATAAGTTGATTCTTTCGAAGGCTCATAGCTCACGGTACTCTATTCATCCGGATGTCGCTAAGATGTATCAGAACTTGAGGTAGCATTATTAGTGGTGTAGAGTGAAGAATGATATAGTGGAGTATGTTGCTCGGTGTCTAAATTACCAGCGGGTGAAATATGAGCATCAGTAACCGGGTAGGTTGATTCACAAGTTGGAGATTCCGGAGTGGAAGTGGGAGCGGATCACTATGGATTTCGTTGTTAGACTCCCATGGACTCAACGAAAGTTTGATTCGGTTTGGGTGATTGTGGATAGACTGACCAAGTCATCTTATTTCCTTCCTGTGATGACTACCTATTCTTTCCAGCAGCTGGCTCGAGTTTATATCTGTGAGATTGTCGGACTCCATGACGTGCCGGTATATATCATCTCTGACCAGGGTACGCAGTTTACATCATGATTCTGGAGAGTCATACATCAGGAGTTGGGTACTCGGGTGGAGTTGAGCATATCATTTCACCCTCAGACGGATGTACAGTCCGAGCGCACTATTCATATTCTTGAGGTTATGCTCCGTGCGTGTGTGATGGAGTTTGGAGGTTCTTGGGATCAGTTCTTGCCACTTGCGGAGTTTGCCTACAATAACAATTATCAGTCCAACATTTAGATTGCACCGTATGAGGCTCTGTATAGTAGGCGGTGTCGGTCTCTTGTGGGTTGGTTCGAGCCGGGCGAGGCAAGATTATACGGAACAGACTTGGTTCAGGACGCCTTGGAGAAGGTTAAGGTGATCCAGGATAAACTTCGCATTGCCCAGTCTAGACAGAAGAGTTATGCGCACAGGAAGGTTCACGATTTGGGATTCATTATCAGAGAGCGGGTCTTGCTCCGGGTTTCGCCTATGAAAGGCGTTATGAGGTTCGAAAAGAAGGGCAAGCTGAGCCCAAGGTTTATTAGTCCTTTTAAGGTATTGCGGCGTGTTGGGGAGTTTGCTTATGAGCTTGCCTTACCTCCCAGCCTAGCAGGAGCCCATCCGGTATTTTACATTGCGATGCTCCAGAAGTATCACGCCGATCCATCTCATGTGTTGGATTTCAGATCAGTCTAGTTGGACCAAGATCTATTCTATATTGAGGAGCTAGTGGCTATTGTGGATAGGAAAGTTCGAAAGCTGAGGTCAAAGAACATTGCATCAGTAATGGTTCAGGGGCAGGGTCAGCCGGTCGAGGAGGCGACTTGGGAGACCGAGCAGGATATACGCAGCCGTTATCCTCCCCTTTTCACCACTTCAGGTATGTCTCTATGCTCTTTCGAGGATGAACAAATGTTTTAAAAGGGGGAGGATGTAATGACCCGGCCGGTTGTTTTAAGAGTTAGAGCCCCGATCCCCCATTAACTGCTTTCTCTGTATCTATTTCTGCTATTGTGACTTGCCGGGAAGATTCATTTTGAGTTTTGGAGTATTTTGGGACACTTAATCCCTAAATCAGAGCTTAAGTCTTAGAATTTAGACCGTAGTCAGAATTGTGTGAAGACCGTTCTAGAATGGAATTCCGTCAATTTTGTTAGCTCCGCTGGGTATTTTGGGCTTAGGGGCTTGTCCGGATTGTGTTTTTGAGGTCCGTAGCTCATTTAGACTTGAAATGGTGAAAGTCGATTCTTTGGAGTTTTGGACCAATAGTGGAATTTTTGATATCGGGGTCAGAATCTGATTCCGAAAGTTGGAGTAGGTCCTTAGTGTTGAATATGACTTGTGTGCAAAATTTGGAGTTAATCCGACGTGTTTTGGTTGGTTTCGGCATCGGTTGTAGAACTTTTGAAGTTTCAAGTTCTTAAAGTTTGGATTGGAGGGTGATTCATGGTTTTAGCATTGTTTGATGTCACTTGAGGGCTCGGCTGAGTTCTTATGGTATTTTAGGATTGGTTGGTATAATTGGTTAAGATCCCGGGGGCCTTTCGGGTGGTTAACGGATCATTTTAGACCATGAAAAGATAGCAGATTTTGCTATGGCAGACGTTTTGTTCTTCGCGATCGCGAAGAGGAGCTTGCGATCGCGAAGGTGCGGTCGGTGGAAGCATCACGAAGGTGCGGCCGGTGGAAGCATCCCGAATGCGAGGAGTAGGTCGCGATCGCATCGGGTTGAGTGGACCAAAGCCGGGCCACGCGCTGGTCAGTTCGCGATCGCGTAGGTTTGGGATTCAGAGCATCGCGATCGCGTAGAGTTATTTGTTTGGACAGCAAAGTTGAGCTTCGCGATCACGTGGCTATTTCCGCGATCGCGATTAAGGAATCACTAGGCAGAATTTAAAGTTAAAAATGAGGGTTTAAGTTCATAACACAAAAAATATTTGATTGAGAGCTCGGTAGAAGGCGAAATTTTGAGCGATTTTCGGAGGAAGTTATTGGGTAATGATTCATAACTCCTTTATCATTATATCCCACTGATCTATGCTTGAGTTCATCATTTAATTTCGTATTGAGTGAAAAATATGAAAAAATTTGTATGGTTAGACTCGTGAGTGAATGAGTGTTCATAATTTGTGGCTTTTACCCGATTTCGAGATATGGACCCGAGGAGGCTTTTTGGGCGTTTTTCTATTTTCTTGCCTTATCTTTGATTTCATTAGCTAAATTAGTTTCTTGTAGCTATATTTACGCTATGTAATTGATTTGGCTAAATTTGGGCCATCCGCAGCCAGATATTCGCGGATAGAGCATTTTTTCGGATTGAATTGAGCTTAGTTCGAGGTAAGTGGCTTGTCTAACCTTGTGTGGGGGAACTCCCCTTAGGATTTGGTATTATTTGATATATGAGTGCCATGTACACAAGGTGCCGAGTGTGTACACGTGTTATTTGTTGGAAAAAATCCCGTTTTCATTAAGCAAATATTTGTTTTCCTTTAATTGAGCAGCACTAGCATATGTAAAATTTAGTTAAGGAAAGTGCCTACGTGCCTTAACTGTCTTAACTCTGTGCAGCATGTTTTAGTGAAATTTCCCATTCTTCCTTGACTCGGACCTAGCCTAAATTGTGGTTTCTTGCTGCAACTATTATATTTGTTTGGTTGAGCTGCATATTTACTTTGGGACTACAGATCGGTATTTCGGAAGTTTCCCCTGTACTGCATATTTACTTTGGAACTACGGAACAGTATTCCGGGAGATCCCCCTGTACATTTACGTTTGGGACTACGGGACGGTATCCCGGGAGATTCCCCTGTTGCTATTACTGCGTTCTGAGTTGTTGTTCTTCTGTGCTTATTTCCTGGTTAAAATTTCAGTATTTAATTCTTTACCACGATATTTCTTTCTGTTAAATTTTATTATACTTAAACCAGTAGGGCCCTGACTTGATCTCGTCATTACTCGACCGATGTTAGGCTTGGCACTTACTGGGTACCGTTGAGGTATACTCATATCCTTTCCTGCACATGTTTTTCGTGTGCAAATCCAGGTACCACTTGTCAGCCACATTACCAGTGAGGCAAGCCAGCTGTAGAGACTTCAAGGTATATCTGCCGCATCGGCAGACCTCGAAATCCCTATCTGTTCCACCCTATGTCAAATACTTATTGTATTTTCTTCTTTCATTAGACTCTGGAGTATGGGAGTACCATTTCTTTCTTTAGCTTGTGACTTATGACATTCCAAATTTTTGGAGTGTTTATGTGTTGTTCGAAAGTGATTATTGTATATGCCAAGCGGCATCTCATTTCTCTGTTTAAATTTACCTGATAGTTGATAGCCGTTATGTTTTTCGTTCCTTTTCCCGCAAAATGTTAGGCTTGCCTAGTCGTAGAGACTAGGTGTCGTCACGACGATTCACGGAGGGAGAACTTGGGTCGTGACAGAAAGAAATCTAAGTTTTTTCTCCCACTCTTTTGGATGCCACCCTCAATTGAAGCACCAAACTTCAACCTCTTTTTTATTTGTTATTTTTTTTATTTTCAGAGAAGGTAGAAGTCATAGCCTCTCTAACCTTCTTCTTGTTAGTCAATACCTCTATTAATGGAGCACCAAGCTCCATTTCTGTTTGATGTAAAAAGAATGGACCTGCTAATGTAGAAGCCACTTTCTTTCTCCCTTTTTTTTGCCATGGTTTCTTCACTGGTGGCGCTCCTTAATGGAGCTCTTTGGACTGTTAACGGTCAGCCACATCTCAGACGGCAACTAAGGCGAGTGCTGATCGGAGATTTTTTTTTTTTTTTTTTTTTAGTTTTGAAAAGAAGAATAGAGTATCTTTTTGATAAAAAAAATTAAACACTGGTTTAAAACATTAATTCAAACCAATGTATAAAGGAGAAAGATGTAAGGTCTGCGTACACATTGCCCTCTCACGACCCTAGTTGTGAGATTTCATTAGGTTTAATATTGTTGTGGGTTGTTAGTTTAGTAAATATTTATAGTACTAACTTAAATGCAGAATTAATATAGATTGGACGAAGTTCAAACTAAATCAAACTGATTAAATTACAACAATATTCATATTGATAATATATAGTCTCAGTCAAGTAGGAGTATCACTTTCTTTACACAGGTACAAATTCAGTACCATTACCATTCTCACAAGGGTCCATTTTACCCTTTGCGTTACAAAACACAAAGTCAAGATTATAAAACATAGGGACCATAGTAATATAACACAAGAAGACTAAGACAGGCCCAAAAATCCAAAGCAAGAGAGGCAAAGCAGCATAAAACAACCTATTGCCCACAGTGTTAAGAAAAAACCCCTTTTCTAGTAACTCTGAAACATATTCTGGACTTACTATTCCCAAATTGTCTGCTGGGCAATTGATGAGGAAATTCACTTGGTTAATGAACCTTATGGATAAAGTGTGACAAATGAATGAGAATAGGAAAATGAGTAGAACCGTCACATATTTTAGTGCCACCATGAATTCACCATGTGCCCCATAAATGGCATCGTTTAATGGTTTCTTGACACTGTAAGTGCTGCTTATCACTGCTGCAAGGCCAGAACATAGAAGGATTGATGTGGTTGCCATTAAGGTTGCTCCCATAATTGTGTTTCGAAGTGTTTGAACTGCTAAGATGTTTTTCTTCTCATTATCCTGCAAAGTCGAAACAAGTTTATATTCCGTACAATAATGACGATGGAAAGAATTTTTACACTATCATATATTTTAACTTGACCTATAAGATATATGTCTCTACATATTATGTCTGATATATAAAAATCTGGAATAACCTGCTATAACCAGTTAAATGACATCGAGAGCATATAAATTCTTTATATTATTGGTGTCTATGTATTATAATTAACTTAAGGCCGTGAATTGAAAAGGAAAGAAAAAGTTGGTTCAAGTCTATGCATTTGTTGATCAATGGTATAAAAATTATTTACTATGTTAATAAATATAGGTAACATGTTATGGCATATGAAAATATATCATGTAACAATTCTTTACATTGTGACGCATATAATTTAAACCCTAAATCGAAAGATTATTTGATTTAGCGTACGTTAAGGAAAACATGATGGATATTTGACGAGGATCGAATGGTAAATCAGTAGTGACAGAGGATTGCATACTGTACAATAAGATGAAAACCCTTTGGTTAATGAGTGGAAGCAAAGAAGATTACCTTGATTTCATATATTATATATATAATGAAGTTGAGTTGGATATCACACCTTGATAATGGAAGTCAGTATATTGCTCTTTTTTTTTTTTTTGTTTTTTTCTGGTTTTTCTGTGTTTGAATTACTTTGTTTAACATTAATGGGCTAAGAACTTATCGAGAAGAGTTTAACTTATACACACCGATACCGTTAAGGTAAAGAATTATTTACACTATCAAGTCAATCAAATTATATCTATAGATAAGTCTTCTTAAGATGTAATATTTGTAATCTTGAAAATAAAATAAATCACGTACAGCAACATGTAAATATAATTGGATGATATATATAAAAATCACTGTACTTACGGTATATATAACTTAAACTAAATCAAGACCAAATACATAACTGAGCCCTTAAACTTGGCCTTTTTTGTCATTTGGGCACTTAAACATAGAGTTGTTCCTATCAGACCCTTCAACTAAATCACATATGTGCCAATTA
>MU719874.1:32138-57626 GCA_026770625.1 Nicotiana glauca
ATAATAATAATAATAATAATAATAATAATAATAATAATAATAATAATAAAAATAAAAATAAAAAATAATTCATAACCTTTTTCTCATTTTCATGCGTCTTTTCCTACATACTCAATTATGTCACTACAAAGTGTCTAATTGGCACAGATGTGACTTAGTTGAAGGGCCTAATAGGAACAACTCTATGTTTAAGTGTCCAAGTGACAAAAAAGATCAAGTTTAAGGGTCCAGTTATGTATTCTGCCCTAAATCAAGAATTCTACTAATCGTAGATGTTAAGCCAATCTAAAGCTAGAAGTTAAACGTCATTCCACTTTTATAAAAGAAAACACAAGTATAGGCAAGCTTACTTAGTAGGAAGCCTAACACCTTTAATATAAACTTTTTCTTTATCTTATAAAACTATCAATTATAGGACAACTTTGAACATTACAAGCAATTACTTGCTTCTCTTTTCTTCCTTCATCAGTTACAAAGTATTAGCTACACACGAGAAATGCTTTTATCATGTTGTAACGACTCTAACAAACCCTCATCAAAAGAAAAATCGAAAAGAAGGAAGCCATGGAAACGGATTTTCAGACATGCAGTTTGTTGTTTCTTATGTTTTGAAAGTTTTGATGAAACTAAAAGAGATGTGAATTAGCAAAGATCCAACTTATCACCACGCCTAGCTATATTGTAAATATGCAGTTATAAATAGTTCAATCAAAGTAATAAGAATTAGACCTAATACGACTCCAAAAAGAAACTCTAATATCGAGTCGATCGAGAATGTCATTACGAATTTTGAGTTGATGAGTATGTGTAGTTATTTTGAAGCTTTCCCGTATCTGGAATGTAAAAAACTTGGGTACTGAATGCAAGTCTCTTCCTACGTAAAGGTTCCGTTGCTTAAACTTTCTAAAAATATTGTCTCACCAGTGTTGGATCCTCCAAAATATGCACTACTTTTGTAGAATTCAACACGTATTCAAATGCATGTTTGAAGAGTCCGAACAACATAGCCTAAAAGTCTCTAGCTCAAAAAAAAAAAAAGAAGAAGTTACCTTCATGATGGCAGAAACCCACAAACGCCTTCCATTAGAATTGGTTCCAATAATGGTAGTAAGAGGTTGAGTTCTAACCTTATGCCATAGCCAAGCATGATATCCCATGCATATCATAAAACCTAATGGCACCAATATTACATCCAAATAACACTTCCTCCACTCCATTTTTCTCTCTTTCTCTCTTGCTTTCCTGCTCTTTTTTTTAGTAGAGTGAGGTATTTTTTTGCGTATCTTTCTCTTGTTGAAGAATGAGTTACTTTCTCTCTTGTGCTTCTGTCGGGTTTATGTGTTAGCATGCACTATATGTATAGGTTACCAATAAAATGAACATAGACTATTTTGGGTGCTGTGTACGAAATTAAAGTATAAAAGGTGTCCTACAATTAAAATAAAAAAGTAGAGTTCCACTACGTTATAAATTAGAGACATGCTTCTAATCATGAGTCCGAAATTATTTGTCCGTTTCTTCACTTTTATTTTTTATCTTCAGGTTTTGCTTCTGCTTTTTTGAGAGAAAGAGAATACATCCAATTGAAAGATGTCTACAACGTTCAATATATATATAAAATCCCATCTGCATGTTGAAATGAAACAACCAAAAGGAAAAGCATGTATCGTTACTGTTTTTTTCCAAGTTGTAATATTTGTTTATTCGTTGGCTGACGAGATTATGAGATAAAGATTGTTTGATCTAGTAAAATGATATTAAAAATTTACTAGTGAGAACTTCTAAAAGAGGAAATATATTAATGTATCTTCGCAATTAACTGTGCTAGCAATTACTTCACATATATAATTTAGTGGAAAACGTCAAAAAAATAATCTTGAAGTAGAAAGAGCTAGGAATTAGCGAGAACTTTATGAAGTGCATTTCATATGTGTTTACTTTGAAAGTAAGGCTGTTTAAGCTTTTTGAGAAATGGAATTACAAAGTAGAAATTACTTGTCTTATCAAGTATTAGAATGAGAAGGAAACAAAAGAAATTTATCTAAGGAGGATTTCAGATTTTTATGTCTTAATGTAAGGCCGATAACTTTTAAGTTTGGAGTGTGTCAAAGTGGATGGATTTAGATGTTTCCATTTCATGTCTTAATGTAAAGCCGATTTCTCACCCCTATTATTAGAAACGGGGCTAGGATTTGAAGCTTTTGGTTTTAGTTTAATTTTTTATGTTATTAAATTTTAAATTAATAATTTATACATATTTAATAAATTTATAAAATAAATACAAAGTTTAAACTAAATTAAATTATCGGATTCGGACAAACCCATAACCAACGTATTAGCTCGCCTCTCCGTCAGCTCAATTCTCTAGACACCTCTTCCCAAACTTCTCTCTTAAATCCTCATATACCCCACTGATGATAGGCTATAATTACGTATTTTAGTCGATTATTACACTCTAGTTTACTGCACTTTAGTTGAGCTTGCGCTTTAATCGCTTGTGTTTTGCACTAACGATGTATTTTATGTCTTGTAGGTGTGATTCCGAGCTATATAGATGTTATGGAATGAATTTAAGCGATTTGAAGCTTTGAAGTCTGAGTAAAAACTCAAGGAATTAAGCCGGGATCGTGTTGGGGGGTCAAATTTGATAGTTGTGATCAAACGAAGACTCGATGAGGCATATTGCACACTGTCTAGTAAAATAGACATACTTTTCCCTCAAAACTCCATTTGGGTTCCACAATATATGGTTGGAAAGCTAATTCAAAGGGCTACAACTTTCATGTTTTACAGTTTTCCAAATTCTGAATAGAACAAGGTGAAAAATACGGTCGAAACCGCGATTGCGGAACTGACCGCGGCAGAAAATCAGAGAGCTTGTCTGGCCGCGGTCCTACCGCGTTTTGGCCGCGGCCGCGCCGCTCCAGGCGTCAAAAAAAAGTCCTATTTCGTCCATGACAAGGTTATTTCGGCCCTACACTATTCCAACTTGTATAAAACGGGTTTTAAACCTATTTTGAAGAAGAGGGGACATATTTTGGATACAAATTAGACCTAAGGAGGCAAGAGATACTACTTTAGGGTTAGACAACACCCTTGGAGGCAAGAACACGCGAGGAGCAAGGCGGGAAATTCTTCTACGAGTTTTTCCTTCCTCTTCCTATTTTTCATTGTTGGTTATGACTTTTAGTATTGTAGTTTTACATACTATTATGAATAGCTAATTTGTTATCTAGAGTTTTGATAGAACCTTATGTATGATAAATTCTTGTTATGTTTTTATATAATTGAGCCATAGCTTTTCTCTATTTATTCAACTATGTTTATATTGTGGTTGGTTGAAGAGCTCTCAATTAGCTGTGCCTATTTAGTATGCATAACTCGAGAGAGAGTGTATATTTAAGTAATTGTTAAACAACACCACTCCCAAAGTATATGAGGGATCAATAACCGAGGGTTTAAAGGTGGGATTAGGGATAACGAAGCCTTGGGTGAGATCTGAAGTGAGCTGTATTAAAAGCCAGCTAATGTATCCCGGGAGAGTGCGTCTAGTAAATTATCGTAATTACTCGGGAGAGATTTACGGTAATAAGAGTGCTCATGATCGGTAGAGAATACTTAGGCGAAATTATAGAAGACATAGCGGGAAAGATTCCGACAATAGGCGAAATCATAACTCTAGACCTCCTTAATCTTTTCTCTAACCCTCAGTATCTTTAGTTGTTAATTTACTATTTTAATTCGTTAGTTAATTAGTTAAACACAAGAATCTAAATATCTATAAGTTAGGAATTGTTCAATCTTGTCTTCTTGGTGATAGTGAACAGTTGTAGCTAAACCTTAGTTCTTTGTGGGATTCGACTCCGGACTTGTAAACCGGATTATATTTGCAATGACCACATTATCCTTTTTATTAGGCATAGTTGGGCTTGATCAAATTTTGGCGCAGTTACCGGGGAACTAACAGTGTAGTTGTAGGTGTACATATTGCTAGGTTTCAAGTTTGAACTTTTATTTTATTATTTGATTTTTTATTTTTTTTATTTTAGTTTTATTTGTTTATTTGAGAAACATGGCATCATGGAATTATGAGAATTTAGATGTTGGTAATTCTACTTTTAATCCTCCTTATGCATACTGTGAAGAAAACCACTCAGGGCAAAATTATCAAAATATTCCCGAGAGCGAGTTTTGTGCACCAACTCAATCTTATATGTGGAATGTGTGTGATATGTGTGGTGGTCAAGATGGTCACTTTCATGGTTGTTCTTATAGTTCTTATCTTCCCCCAACCCCTTACTTTGATGGTTCTTCTTTTTCTTGTGAAGTTAATAGGAACATGGAACCCACGTATGAGGACCCGAAAAAGATCGAGGATATGCTAAAGTGCCTTACGGAATAATATGATGAGATACAACTACGGGTACGAAGGCAAGGGGCAACTATTCATAACTTGGAGGCTCAAGCGAATAAATTAATTGAACCTTGTAAAGCGCAACAAGTTGACATTGTGGATAGTAGCCAATATTAACATGAATTGGCTGTAGAAATTGCCATTATGATGGAGGATTTAAAAAAATATGAGGATGAGCTAGAGGAGGAGGAGGCTAAAGTAGAACACCAAAAATCAATCGCACTAAATTTTGAGGATGTCGATATTATAGAAGAGATACTAGAGTCAACCAAGGATATTGAGGATACATATTTAGTTGACTCTATTGTCATTAGTGTTGAGAATGTAGGCAATCCCAATGTTTATGTAGTTGAGCACATTGGTCCTCACTCCAAGCATTTTTCCACATTGTGTTTAGATGATGATATGAAAATAGAGTCGTCTGAGCCATTTGAGGAGTCAAGGAATTAGGAACAAAGTGCTTACATTCTGGAATTCTTCTTGCCAGAAAGTCGGGATTGCACACCTCATCAAAAGGCCAAGAAGTATAGAATACTACATTATTTTATTGGGCTAGTCAGATTCATTCCACCACCCCAGGAGCATGATCATAGAACAGAATCAAAACTTGGGGTCCAATTCATAAGTTCAAAGTGGAGGCAGAAAGTAATTCACGTCGTGCCGCGACGTTAAATCAAGCGCTTATTGGGAGGCAACCCAGCTTTATTGCTTTCTTTTATTTATTTTTTTATTGTATTATTTTGTAGTGTCAATTTTTTTATTTTTCAGGAGTATGGAAAGCAAAGTTATTGGAAGGACCAAGCTTGAGAGAATTCTGAGTACCCCATGAGCTGTTAGTGCTTCGGCCTTTGGCCTACCAGGGAGTCTCTTTTACCCTTTTATTAGTTATGGTGTGCGTTGGGGACAATGCACAATTTTAAGTGTTGGGTGAGGATATTGTCTGGATGACTTTCTATGCTATTTTAGTTGTATTAGTTTAATTGAATAATTTTTTGTAAAAAGAATAGATTGGACTTTTCCCGACGATGGATCTATTAGACAATTTTCTTGAGGGAAGTAAGTCTAAATAAAATACCAAAAAAAAATTTTGTTTTGTTTTAGGTATTGTAGTAACTCCTCCTTGGTTTTTCTTTAGGCCACGGTTCTTTTCCAAGTGTTTTATTTGAATGGGTGTAGTTAGTTTTCTTTTAGGAATAGGAGCCATTGTGTTGTGTTTTGAATTGAAACAATATCTCTTGACTTTGTTATGCATTTAGAATACTTAGTACTTTGGTTGTGACGCTTATGTTCAGTTTTTGACTCTTGTAGAAGTACCTTAAATTGTATTATCTTAACTTTGCTTAACTGCTTTGACTAGAGTGTCTATGAATCCAATCCTGAGTGAGTTATGTGTCATGTGTGTGTAAGGTTTTGCATTATTCAGTGCATTGCATTTGATGCATAGAACTTGCCCTGTGTGTTTGCAAAGCGAAATAGTAGTGTTGTTCAGTCTTGGAGTGATATAGGCGTTTTCTTGTTGAGCCAGATATGTATATTTTACCCATCTAATTGTTATGTATGTAGTTAACCTCTTTGAGCCTATAATCCTTTTTCTTTGGCAACCACATTACAAGCCTTATCCAGTTATTTGAATTAATCATCTATTTGAACCTTTTCACCTCTCATGAGCACTTGAATTGTTATGAACTTTGTAAAAGTTAAAGTGTGGGGTGGTTGGTTTGGCTTTTGAGTGGAACTAATTGAATAAGGAAAAAGGTGCACTATTTTGAAAAAGAAAGAGCCACTTGAATTGAAAACAAATATAGCTGGATTGTTGTGAAAAAAAAAATTCCTTGATAAGTGGTGGCTCTTGACGTAAGTGTGCTTAAAGAAGTATGGGGTAATATACATTGATGTGAAGGTGGAGTTTGGTTTGACATAAGTATGGGGTTTGAATGTTAAAGTATATGTATTAAAGTGCTTAGGGAGGTGTAGTCACTCTTATATCTAAATGTATCATACCCGTCCCGTAGCCTGCACTACAACCAAATAAATTCCTAATTGATCCTAGATTAAATGAGTTTGATTAGTGGAGTAGTATACTATGGGCAAGCTTATGGTGCATTTTTTGTAGCATATGAATGTTATTTCTGAGAGTGAGTGAATTATTTCTATCTTGAGTTCCTAAGTGTTCTTAAATTTTATTGTGTGGAACTACTCTCTTGTGTTGTGAGGGCACTTGATTCATGAAGGAATGGTAATGTTAGTGACTCTATGTTAGAGTAAGTAAGTGAGTTGTGAATAATGCGTGGTACTTGTGAGTCAAATCTTGAGGTGAAGATGTTACGCTTTTGTGCTGAGTCTATTTTAAATACTCTTGGTGTGATGAGTTAAGAGAATTATTTAAAAAGATCATGTCTATAAAAAAATGTACTTTGATTGCTCGAGGACGAGCAATGGTTAGTATGGGGTGTTGATGATATGTTATAATTATATATTTTAGTCGATTATTACACTTTAGTTTACTGCACTTTATTTGAGTTTGCGCTTTAATCGCTAGTGTTTTGCACTAACGGTGTGTTTTATACCTTGTACGTGTGATTTCGAGCTATATAGATGTTATGGAATGAATTTAAGTGATTTGAATATTTGAAGTCTGAGTAAAAGCTCAAGGAATTAAGCCGAGATCGTGTTCGGGGGTCAAATTTGTTAGTTGAGAACAAACGAAGACTCGATGAGGCATATTGCGCACTGTCTAGTAAAATAGACATACTTTTTGCTCAAAACTCCATTTGGGCTCCACAATATATTTTTGGAAAGCTAATTCAAAGATCTACAACTTTCGTATTTTATATTTTTCCAAATTCTGAACAGAACAGGGTGAAAAATGCGGTCCAAACCGCGACTGTGGAACTGACCGCGACAGAAAATCAGAGAGCTTTTCTGGCCATAGTCCTACCGCGTTTTGGCAGCGGCCGCGCCGCTCGAGGCGTCAAAAAGAAGTCTTATTTCGTCCATGACAAGATTATTTCGGCCCTATACTATTTCAACTTGTATAAAAGGGGTCCTAAACCTATTTTAAAGAAGAGGGGACATATTTTGGACATAAATTAGACCTAAGGAGGCAAGAGACACTACTTTAGGGTTAGACAATACCCTTGTAGGCAAGAACATGCGAGGAGCAAGGTGGGGAATTCTTCTACGAGTTTTTCCTTCCTCTTCCTATTTTTTATTGTTGGTTATGACTTTTTGTATTGTAGTTTTACATACCATTAAGAATAGCTAATTTGTTATCTAGAGTTTTGATAGAACCTTTTGTAGGATAAATTCTTGTTATGTTTTTATATAATTGAGCCATAGCTTTTCTCTATTTGTTCAACTACGTTTATATTATGGTTGGTTGAAGAGCTCTCAATTGGCTGTGCCTATTTAGTATGAATAACTTGGGAGAGAGTACATATTTAGGTAATTATTAAGCAACACCATTCCTAAAGTATATGAGGGACCAATAACTGAGGGTTTAAAGGCGGGATTAGGGATAACGAAGCCTTGGGTGCGATCTGAAGTGAGCTGTATTAAAAGCCAGCTAGCGTAGTTCGGGAGAGTGCATCTAGTAAATTATCGTAATTACTCGGGAGAGATTTACGGTAATAAGAGTGTTCATGATCGGTAGAGAATACTTAGGCGAAATTATAGAAGACATAGCGGGAAGGATTCCGACAATAAGGGAAATCATAACTCTAGACCTCCTTAATCTTTTCTCTAACACTCAGTATCGTTAGTTGTTAATTTACTATTTTAATTCGTTAGTTAATTAGTTAAATACAAGAATCTAAATATCTATAAGTTAGGAATTGTTCAAGCTTGTCTTCTTGGTGATAGTGAACAGCTATAGCTAAATCTTAGTTCTCCGTGGGATTCGACTCCGGACTTGTAAACCAAATTATATATGCAATGACCGCATTGTCCTTTTTATAAGGCATAGTTGGGCGTAATCACCCACCATTGAAAAAAGAGTCTAACGTGCAATTGAGCTAATTTTTGGAGATTAACTTGCTGTTAATCGGTTTTAGTACAACTAGAAAATCTTTATCTTTCATTATGTATAAATAAGTTAAACCCAATTAAAATAATGCGTATATTATGATTGGAACATACAAAGAGCTTCATCATCAATGATGGAACCAGAAATTTTACTAAATTATATCAAAATAGACAGAAGTAAACACAAGAAGAAGTTAAGGGGGGTCAACATATGGTATATATGCGTAAAAATAATTTTTTGACTGAGCTACGTAATGTAATTTTATGCTTCTTTTTTACCTTTACCTTGAGTCTATCGATACCGTCTCTCTACCTTCACAAGCTCCACGTATATTTTAACTTCTCCATATCCCACTTTGTGAAATTACACTGGATGTTGTTATTGTTGCTACATAATACTCCCTCTGTTTCAGTTTATGTGAACCTATTTCCTTCTTGGTCCGTGCCAAAAAGAATGACCTCTTTCCTTATTTGGAAACAATTTACCTTTATGCAATGATTTATAGCCACACAAAATATTTGTGCCTTATTTTACACCACAAGTTCAAAAGTCTTCTCTCTTTTCTTAAACTTCATGCCCAGTCAAATGGGTTCACATAAATTGAAATGGAAGGAGTATAATTTTTCAACGAAGAGGTGTCAGATTACCATATTGAATTCAACTATCCATGGAGCTCTGCCATGGTGGTTTGCTGAATTACAATGTGAGCTAAGAGGAGGTCAGTTTACAGAGACGAGTTTGAGATGAATCTGAGGGTATTCTAGAAAAAGAGAGAGAAATGTAATATTCTATTCTAGGTGTCAAATGTATCTGTACATGAATATATACATAAGCTAATTGTGGTTAGTGCTAAAACTAACTCTAGTTACTCTAACTCTACCATAGTCTAAGTTAGTTATAACTACAAATAAACAACTGACAAACTAACCACCACTATCACTACTAACACTATCTCTGTTAATCTCAAGACTCCCCCTCAAGCTCGGGGATAAGTATAAGTTTTCAACTCCCAACTTGCTAAGCAAAAAATAATGTTGTGTCTTTCCAAGACCCTTGGTGAAAATATCGGCCAATTGTGCTTTAGTGTTGATGTTCTGAGTCTGAATAAGGCGTTGTTGTAGTTTTTCCTTCACAAATGACAATCAGTCAATGTGTTTTGTCCGTTCATGAAAGATAGGATTGGCAGCTATTTGAATAGCTGCTTTGTTGTCACAGTGCATGGTAACAAGTAGCTGAACTGTAACTCCTAGCTCTTTGAATAGTCCAACCAGCCAAAACATTTCTGCAACAGTAGAGGCCATACTCCTAAATTCCCTCTACTAAACTTTTGGAAATTGTGTTTTGCGTCTTAGATTTCTAAGAGACTAAAGAGTTTCCAAACTTAATAAGGTAGCACATGACAGACTTTCTAGACTGTGGACATGCTGCCCAGTCAGAGTCACAATATGCAACCAAGCTGTTGGACCCCTATGAAGACATCAACAGTCCCAATCATGGTGCATTCTTTACATACTTGATCACCCTTAAGGCTGCATCCATATGGGATCTCTTTAGCTTATGCATGAACTGACTTAGTACTTGCAAAACATAAGCTAAATCAGGTCTAGTCATGGTCAAATATAATAGCCTCCTTACCAGCCTTTGGTAAGGTTCATGATCACTCAGAAAATTGTCATATGTATCAGTGCATTCCACAGCTTCATCAAATTCTACAGTTGTTAGCCTTTAGTTACACTGTAATGGAGTAGATACTGGTTTAGCTCCCCCTAACCCAGAGTCAGCAATCAAGTCAAGAGCATATTTTCTTTGGTTTATCAAGATGCCAACTTTACTCCGAGCAAACTCTATACCAAGAAAGAACCTCATCTCCCCTAAATCCTTCATCTTGAACTTTTTCTGTAGGTTGATTCTAGCAGTGTGAATCAAAGTTGTATCATTGCCAGTCACCAAGAGATCATCTATATAGACCAACACAATCACTAAGGCTGAGCCCCGTTGTTGTATGAATAAAGAGTAGTCAAAATGGCTTTGAACAAAGCCTAGGACTTGAAGAGCCTCTGTTAACTTCAAGTTTCATTATCTGGGAGCTTGTTTCAAGCCATAGAGTGACTTCTTTGGTTTGCAGACTTTTGACTTGGACTCCCCCTTGGCAATGTACCCTTATGGAAGTTGCATATATACTTCTTCAAGGATATCCCCTTGTAAGAAAGCATTATGCACGTCCATTTGAAAGATGTACCAATGCATAGAGGCTACCACAACAATAACTGATCTAACAATAACCATCTTAGCCATTGGGGAGAAAGTTTCCTTGTAGTCTAGGACTTCTTGTTGACTAAAGCCTTTGGCTACAAGCCTGGCCATGAACCTCTCCACCTCTCCATTGGCTCTATATTTTACCTTGTAGACGCACTTACACCTTATGGGAGTCTTGCCTGTAGGCAAGTCAACAATGTCCCATGTGTTATTTTCTTCTAAGACTTCTACTTCTTGCTTCATGGTTGTCACCATCTGGCATCTCTTGCAGCTTCAGCATAGTGTTTAGGCTCTACAACTGAAGATTAAGCTAAGAGACACTTTGCATAGGAAGAGGACAGGTTGTCATAGTTCAGGTAGTTTGTCATTGGTATGCACGGGAAGTTGAGAAAAAGTCCTGCATCCATTTTGGTTGACCTGTAGTTCTAAGATGTTTTCTGATTGCAATTGGTAATGTGTCAGTGGTACCTTGGTTTTGTGGGAGGGTTCTCAGTGGCTTCACCAACTGATGGAGGGAGAACATCAAGAACATCAAGTGAAATGCCTGCTTCTTGATCACTAAGTAAAATGTCTGCTTCTTCAGGCATTTCATTAGCATTCTGCATTTCACCAATATCTGGAAACTCATCATATACAGGGTGGGATGCATTATGTTTGAGTGGCACATCAACTGCATCAGCTAGTTCAAGGACTGGAAAAATAGGAATGGAAGACACCTCCATGTGCTTGAAAAGAAAAATATGCTCCTTAAAGATCACATATCTACTAATCAGGAATTGCTTTGAGTGCAAATCATACAATTTGTATCCTTTCTTAGTAGGTGAGTATCCCATAAAGATAGCAGGCAGTTCCCTAGCTGAAAGTTTATCCTGTTTTCTCACATTTACAACATAATATAAGCATCCAAAGACTTTTAAATACTCAAGGGAAGGTGGAGTGTTTAACAACATATCATAGGGAGACTTCCCCTTCAAATTTGTGGAAGGTATTCTGTTTATAATATGCATAGCTGTGAAAATAAAATCACCCCAAAATCTTAGTGGAATTGAAGCTTGAAACCTCAAAGCCCTAGTTACCTCCAGGATATATCTATATCTCCTTTCCACAACCCAATTTTGTTGTGGATTATACACATGTAGTCTGATGAATGATCCCCCGCGACTCTAAGAATTACCTCATATTTGAGTTAACAAATTCTAATACATTGTCAGTTCTTATTGTCTTGACATGACAATTAAACTCTGTATGAATCATACAGATAAGCTTCTTCATTAACCAATAGGCTTCATCCTTAGCATTCATTAAAACTAATCAAGTAAATCTAGAGAAATCATCTACTACTGTAAGGAAGAATCTTTTATTATCATGAGTAGGTACTATGTAGGTTCCCCATATATGTGCATGTAAAAGATAAAAAGGAGCATGTGTTCTACTCTTACTGACTGGAAATGGAAATTTAGTTTGCCTAGTTAATGGACAAACTGGACATTCTAAACAACTAATAGCTGATCTATCATTTCCAAATTGTTGCTTGATCTTATCAATTCTCTTTAATGCCTCGATAGGAAGATGTCCAAGCCTCTGATGCCAAATTCCCAGCTTTATTGAACTCTAATTTTTTTGTGTTGAAGTCTGCATAATTGTGGTATGCCCAATTGGTGTATTCAGCTGTATCTTCTGAATGCAGTCTTTAAGAATGTAAAACCTATTTGATTCACTACCAATCCCCAACACCTTGCTAGTGTAGAGATCTTGAAACATACATACGTCAGGAAAAAAGGCTACCAAGCATTGTAGTTCTTTAGTGAGTTTTGAGACTAACAATAACTTTTACTTAAAACGAGGAACAAGAAGTGCATCACTAATTTTGTGATCCTTGAAAATATTGGTTGAACCACTATGGGCAATGTCAACTAATTCTCCATTTGGTAAGTGAATTGAACGACCTTTATTTAATGAAATTGCATTATGCAGTAAATTCAACCATGGAGTCATATGATTGGATGCTCCATTATCTATAATCCAAACACCTTGATTCAGACAAGTCATTAAGGATGTAATTGTACATGTTTCCAGCTCTGCTGCATTAGCTATAACTTCTGTGGACTTACTGTTGAGCAATTGCAGGATTTGCTGGTACTGTTCTGGTGTGAAGGTTGGTGCAGTGGGTGCAAAAGTGAAAGTTGCTAGTGCAGGGTGTTCAGTCGCCATATTAGTTGTTCCTTGAGGGTTGTATTTCTTCTTGAACTTGTGATAATTTGGATATCCTACCAGCTTGTATCATATGTCCCTAGTATGCCTTTCAATTTGCTATAATCACAGTAGAGATTGTAATTCTTCTTTGGCTTTTGTTGATTTCCAACCCTATTTGTCATCAAGGCATCCATTTCACCAGCATCTAGACTAGCTGAAGCACTTGCCATAGTCTTTTGGCTTTCACGCTCCATTAGCATAGAATATGCCTTATTTACTGATGGCACTGGCACCATCATCAAGAGCTGACTTCGAGCCTGCTCGTATGATTCATTCAGCCTCATCAGAAATTGCAAAAGCTTTTGATGCTCCCTAAACTGAACAAATTCACGAGAACTCGCATCGTCACGATCAGCAATTGGTACCAAACTATCAAATTCTGCCCAAAGGACTCTCAGTTTTGAAAAGTAAGTTGAAATTGAGCTAGTACCCTAACTAGCAGTAGCAATTTCTCTATGAATCTGAAAAATCCTAGAACAATCCACCTTATCAAAACGCTCCTTCAGATCTCCCCATACTGCACTAGCATTTGAGGAATACACCATTCCACTCAATAGTTCTGGTAAAACACAGTTCATCAATCAAGACAATACAATCGCACTACAACGATCCCAGATATCAACGAGATTCGTACCGTAATTCTCCCTTTTGCATGTGCCGTCAATGAAACCTACCTTATTCCGACCTAGGATTGCAATCTCATCGCCCGGCTCCAGGTGTCAAATGTATCTATATATATATATATATATATATATATATATATATATATATATATATATATATTAAGCTAACTGTGGTTAGTACTAAAGCTAACTCTAGCACAGTTTAAGTTATTTATAACTACAAATAAACAACAAACAAACTAACCACCACTGTCACTACTAACACTATCACTGTTAATCTCAACATACCACTATCTGATACAACTTGAATTTATCCGCCCTCCACCCTCCACCCTCAACTCTATTTGAGTCTCGAATTTAAATTCTAGACCTTTAGTAATAAAAACTTTTCGATAAATTGTGCTTTATTCCTATTAATTAACTGGTTCGAAGCAGATTTGTATTAGTCGAAAATGAATCGATAAACGGGTGAATAGGTAGTGTGAGGTTGCGTCGTATTAGGTCAGTACGTAACCACGCCTTGATGATTCAGTTTCTCGAAAGGAGACAAAACGTTTGTGGCATATTGTGTGTTGCGTTAAGTTCCATTTCTTTTTCCCAATCAATACCATGGAGAGAAAGAGGGATACGAGGCATGCAATACGTGGTTGGCCACCTTTGTTATCTCTCATATTATCTCTCTTTTTTGCCGGACACAGTTTTCCTTTTTGGAATCTCACTCTGCTCCCACCTCTAAATGTCTTTGGAATTGCACATCTTCTCATATTTTCCAATCAGCCTTTAATTTCTTTTCTTTATTTCCGGATTTAAATTTGTATTGCGTAAAGTTTATTAAACTGAAAGTATCCTTTATTAGAAATTTGTCATTCTTAAATCGTAAACTAATTAAAACTGAAATCTTATTCATCCCATCACAATCTCTTATGGTTCATCCATATTTTTCTAAACCCACCTTTTTCTTTGGATTCAAGCTTTTAATATTTTGGGTTCGGATGAGTTGGGTTCGAACACCCATAACTATTGTATATGATGGAAATCGGGGCTACCCGATTTCATCCTTTGATCAAAAAAGAGATACCACGTCGAAAGGCCAGGACGTCAAGTCCCGGATCGGCGTTTCTTTCCAAGATCTAGGTCGCCATCACTAATCGAGGTCAGAAGAGGGCATACTTAGAAATGATGCCGGTATAGTTCGATAACGGAAAAAGCGAGATATCCGCAAGAGATAGAAGACCGTGGCGTGAATTTCGGAATTGATTGATCTTTGGCGGTTAATCAGCTGTCAAATATGATTTCCTACTACAATTAGAAGTGTACCTTGTTTAGAACTCTTCTATTATATAAAGAGGGATCTCATTCATTTGTAAGCATCATTGTTCGCTGATAAGATTATACACTCATTACTTTCTCGTTATTTCGCTTTACTGTTCATCAGAGTTGCTTTACCATTTGCTATTCTTATTATCACACCTCGAGACTACCACTAGTCGAGGTCGAAATTTGGCTAGCATACTGATTTGATTTTGTTTTATTCTCTAATTTATCTATTTAATTCCTTGTTTATCAATTGGTATTGGATTGAATCACATAACCTTAAAACCACAATAAAAGTTTAATTATTACTCAAATTTTAGGATAAACACATATACTACCATATCCAGTGCATAAATAGTTTTAAATAAAAATTAAAATACACAATCTTGCATCCATATTCCTTTTTTCTTGTTCTTCGTTTTCGTCAAACAAATCGGCCCTCAACTTTTAAATTGGTGATTGTATATAGTATAATTGATTGGTATGTTAACTCTGTTTGGCTTGGTTGTTAATAAAAAATTGTTGCCTAAAAGAAATATCTTACCTTTATTAGTGAAATTTGACAAGATTAAATCACCGTTTTTTAATTAAACAAATTGACAAAAGAATGGACATAAACAATCATTCACAAATATTATCTAGCTAGCTGGTAGTTGAAACAGCCTCGAACGTAATCATAAGAGAGTACCTCACGTCTTGATAACTTCAAGATAAGCAGACAAAGGATTATGGTAACACAAACTAGAGCAAATTGAAAAGATTGCTTCATGGAGATCGAGTGGCAAATTAAATTAAGGCGTAATACATACGGATACGCCTAAAGTTGGCACGATCTTTTACTTAGATATTTAAACTAAGCCTTTTTTCAATTAGACACGTTTTTTAGGCAATTCTCGTACCAATTAGACACTTAAACTAGGCTCTAACCCATGACTTTTTTGTATAATATAACAAATCCCTACAAATATCCTTATAAATAAACTTAACTTTATAACTAGATTTAGAGTACCTCCAAAACTGTTTTCTCCTTTCCTCTCCTTTCCATTTCTTATGCCAATTAGACCAGATATGCCTGACACACATTCTAAATTCAGGGGTAAAACTTCATTCAAAGCTGCAGCAAATCCCTACACAATAATTAATAAGCCAACAAAAAACGTGTCTAATTGGTATGAGAATTGCCTAAGAAACGTGTCTAATTGGAAAGAGATCTAGTTTACGTGTATAAGTGAAAGATCGTGTCAACTTTAGGTGTACGCCTTAAATTAAAGTAACGGTAAGGCCACGCAGGATCAAACCTTACAATTGTTTTCACCACATGCTCATACACATTACATGGATCATCCAGGTTAGGTAACGATAACATCCATCATTTCAGTTTTAAATATTATAAAGTTAAATACTCCATATGTGGTTGTCCATAAAAGGTGGACTTGAAAAATCATAAAATTCCCTCAGCTCTTTTTTTTCAAAAAAAAATCATTACATGGGGAGGGAAAGGGGGTGCTACAAAACCCTTCACCTTGACCGTGAAAGGCAGAAGCAACAAGTTTTTAGTTTCTTCCCACTTAATTCATTAGAGAAAAATGCAACTTATGTTGGAACTATCAAAATAATTTGAATAATAGAAAAATAACTTTTGGTGATTTACCAAATAGTTAGAAATAAATTCTTACAAAAGAGGTGCATGACTACTATATACTGGTGTGTAACTAATATTTACAACAACATTATTGAATAAAAACAAGAAAAGGCTTTGAAGTGGATAGTTAAGCTTTGGAATGTGGGATAAGCTTTACATTATATTGGTGACACCAAAATTTGAGTATTAAATTGGTTTGATACACGATTAGAGGCGGTTCAAGATTGAAATTTATGGGTTAAGCTTTGGAATGTGGGATAAGCTTTACATTATATTGGTGACACCAAAATTTGAGTATTAAATTGGTTTGATACACGATTAGAAGCGGTTCAAGATTGAAATTTATGGGTTCAAAATTTTAGTCCTTTTAAATTACTGAATTTTATATTGTTGGAGAACTAATTTAAAGTTGTACTGAGAAACCTAAATTATTTAGGATTTTATATTTATTGGTTTATTTAATTCATGGCAAAGTGAGATTTGTTGTCAAATTCACATAGGAATAAGTTTTCTTGTTTTGAGTTATAATAGTTTTCATACTATTATAAATAAGGGTATTGCTAGATATTTTCATGTGTGACAAAATGTAGAAAACTTGAAGAGAAATATTATTCTTGAATGAATTATTTTTGCTTCATATTGGTATGGGAGCCTCTACGATCTTGATAGAGAATCAAATTGCTTCTGTTGTCGGCAGTCGGTGCTAGCCAAAGTATGTTGTCCATCTGGCCAATAATTATATAATTCGAACCGATAATATATGCATGACAAATAATCTTACGGAGAATGATAAAAAAAATTAAAGAGGGGCTTGGAAATATGGCATAAAAGGAAGAAACTCTTCTGTAAAAATTGAAGAGAAGTGGGTAAAAGAAATATATCAACAATTGTGGAGTTGGTGATAAATTGCATCAACGGAAGTTGAAGACAAATGCTTTAATTATTAGGAAATTGGAGAAATAATTCTCCAACAATTGAAGGTTGAATAGAAAGTGCTTCCACAATTGGAAAGTCGGAGAGAAATTAAGTTCTCCAACAATTGAATAATTTATACGTACTAAATAAATATCTTAAGATAAATGCAAAATTTGGACCAAAGTTGTAGAGTTTGACTGAATTCGCACATTGGTCTCTGTCACGATTTGGATTTCTCACCCTCAGGAGTCGTGGTGGCTCCTACTCGTGAAAGTAGACAAGCCAACTACCATGATTTTAACACATTAACCCCAACAGATACAATTAATAACTTAAGTTGAGTAGATATAAAGTGCGGAAGAGTCATAACAATGCAAATACTCCAATACATGTTTACCCACGAATCTGGTGTCACAATTTCACGAACATCTACGAATTTCTACAAACACTGGTCTAGAAAGAAAAGTACATTGTTCTCGAAATGAAAAGAGACTGCAGAAAGCTAAAGCATGGAAGGGGATTTCAGGCGCTGCTGACGCCAGAAAATCTACCTTGGTCTCCCTGAACTGAAGGCAGCTACCTCATCTACTCACCGGGCCCAGCACCAAAATCTGCACAAAAGAGTGCAGAGTACAATATCAATACAACCGACCTCATGTACTGGTAAGTGTTGATCCTAACCTCGGCGAAGTAATGACTAGGCTAGGACGCGACCACTATATAAACCTGTGCAGTTAAATCATATACGAACAAAATAGTAACAATAGAAAATGACAGGATAAAGATGGGAAGGGGACATGCTGCTGGGGATATCAATTCTAACAATAAACCAATAGTGAAGCATAATATCAATAAGAAATCACTCTTCGTGCTTTTACTCTCGTCCTCATCATATGAATTAACAGAAACGTCACGGCATCATCCTTCATGCATTACCTCACATAATCATGGCAAGGCATCACTCTTCGTGCATTAACTCTCAAAATATTAGCACGATATCACCCTTCGTGCATTAGCACTCAAATCATGGCACGACACCACCCTTCGTTCATTAACACTCACAATATTGGCAGGGCATCACCCTTCGTGCATTAACACTCACTCACAATATCATGCACGGCATAACCCTTCTTCATTTACACTCTTCCTCACCCAAATAATAGAAAAAAATATGTCCCGATAAGGGAATCAAAAGTATAAACAATCACATCCCGGCAAGGGAATCAGCTATGTCCAATCTCATTTCAATAGTTATTTTACAAAATGAATCTCAACTTGAGCCAATACTCAACAATGGTCAATTACCAAGAAATTATCATGAACCATGTTCAACATTAATAATCATTAACCTAAGCATGGACAATACACAATAGAGTCACAAAATTATGGTATAAGACTCACGGGCATGGTTGACACCATCATATAAATACTCGTCACCATGCCTATACGTCGTATTCAACACTAACAAGTACCGATTTAGACCACAACTTTTATTTCCTCAATCTAAGGTTATACCAAACACTTACCTCAATTCCATGGACCAAAATCAAGCCTCAATTACCGTTTTACCTCTCGGTTCCACTTCCAATCTACTTGTATATAGTCATAATTTACTTAATAACATCAATAAATGCTAAATAAACCAATTCTAATGCATGAAAATAGATTTCCAATATTTCCCCCAAAAAGTCAAAAATCGACCCTGGGCCCGCTTGGTCAAAACCCGACGTTCGAACCAAAATCCAATCACCCATTCACCCACGAACTCAAATATGTAATTAGTTTTGAAATCGGACCTCAATTTGAGGTCCAAATCTCCAAAATTCAAAAATCCTAACTTCTACCCAAAAACACCCAATTTCCCATGAAAACCCCTAGGTTTTGAAGTGAAATTATGTAAAAAGACGAATTAGATAGAAAAAGATGAGTTAGAAATCACTTACTTATGATTTAGAGAAGTTTGAGCCTTTGAAAAATTGCCTAAGGATATTTAGGGTTTGAGAAAGTTGCAAAATAATGAAAAATCCTGTCTAAAATCCAACTTAATAGGTGAAGTTATTACAATTGCGATCAGGGGTTCGCAATTGCGAACCCTTCGTATTTTCCAACCCATAATTCGTATTTGCGATGAGGTCCTGCCCAGACCTGGTTCGTATTTGCGACATAGGGGTCGTATTTCCCATGCCTGACCACTTCGCAATTGCGAAGCCCGATCTCACAATTGTGAGATCAGAGGCCTGTGCAAAAATACCATATGCACAACTGCATTTTCCTAAGTCCAAATCACCCCGTAGCCTAACTCACCCGAGCCCTCGGGGCTCCAAATCAAACATACACGCAAGTCTAAAAATATTGTACGGACTTGCTCGTGCGATCATATCATCAAAATAACATCAACAACTACGAATTTAACCTCAAATTCATGAAATTCTTCAAGAACATTGAAATTTCCATTTTCTCAACTAAAGGTCCGGTTTATACCAAATCAACTCCGATTCGTATCAAATTTTGAGATTCGACTTAATTATTATTTTAAACTTGTACGGAGCTTCAGAACCAAAATACAGACCTAATACCATCAAAACACACGCCATTTAATTTCCAAAAGTCTTTACATTTTCTAGCAAATAATTTTCTTTAAAAATTCTTTTCTCGGGCTAAGGACCTCTAAATTTGATTCCAGACATACCCCCAAGTCCAATATTTTACAGCGGATCCTACGTGACCGGGTTCGTTTACCAAAAATATTGACCGAAGTCAACTTTAATTATTTTTAAAGGATAAATTCCATATTTCTCAAATTTTTCACACAAAAGCTTTCCGGTATCATGCCTGGATTGCGCATGCAAATCGAGGAGAGATAAAAGGAGGTTTTCGAGACTTCAGAACTTGGAAACAGATTCTAAAATAAAATATGACCTTTTGGGTCATCACAGTCTCTAGCTCCTCTCTATATATGGTTGTGCTTTGGTCTTTTAAAAGGTAGAAAAATTTGTTGGTTTCGTCAATGTAAATACTCGATCGATCGTTTTGAGCATTTTTATTTAGTTTGGTGGTTTGAGGTCATGAGTAGCTTCATATGGTGCATTATGACTTGTATGTATTTTCGATTTTAGTTTTTGAGCTGTTCGAGATTTATTTGAAATAATGATTCTTATTTTAGAAGCTTTAAGTTGGAAGAGTTAACTGTATTTGACTTTTGTATATTTAACCTCGGATTGTATTTTTTATGGTTCCGTGAGATCATGGTGATTTTGGAATCGAGCGGAAGTCCGGGTTGGTATTTGGATATTTCTAGAAGGTTTTGGCTATATTTGACGAAAGTTGACAATTTGATGGTTATTTGACTTCGATGTTATTGGGTTCGAATTTTTATTCCAGGAGTTGGAGTAGGTTCGTTATGTCATTTGAATCTTGTGTGCAAAATTTGAGGTGATTCTGAGTTGTTTAGACGTGTTCGATGTAAGTTTGGAATTTGAAATTTTGAAATAGTTCATTAAGCTTGAATTGATATGCGCTTCCTGATTTTGATGTTGTTATGTATGATTTGAGGTCTCGAATAAGTCTCTATTATATTTTGGGACTTTTTGGCATGTTCGGATGGGATCCCGAAGGGTTTGGGTGTATTTTCGGATTGATTTCGGATCATTTCGGAGGTTGCATGATGTCACGAACCAATTTCTCCTATAGGTCGTGATGGCGCCCAACGTCGCCGCTAGGCAAGCCAACGGTAAATTATCCATATATCTATACCTTTTAATAATTTTAAAATAGTTGATTTGCACTTATTAGGTAAATAAGGAGTGGAAATTTTAATAAAGTAAGCGTAAGCTCATAAAGGAACAAGTACAGTATATAAATACCCAAAAACTACCATATGGCTACTAGCATATTTTCAAGACTCGGAATCACAAGTGCATGAGCAACTAGTAGAATATATCAAATACTAAACTACTGTCTGAAATAGAGTAGATAGAAAGTAAATGCAAAAGAGAGATTTTGGGTGCTGCAGAACAGACTCAGAAAGCAGCTCACCACTAAGCTTAGGGGTAACGGGGTGTGCCCCGGAATGACTGCCAGATGCACCTGCCTCAGATCCTGCACGATTAGTGCAGAAGTGTAGCATGAGTACATAAAAATATGTACCCAGTAAGTATCCAGTCTAACCTCGAAGAAGTAGCAACGAGGGATCGACATCGATACTTACTATGGGCCAGCAATAAAATAAAGGAATGCTAAATAGGCATAGAATATGTGAATAATAATAATAACACAATAGCAAGCGGTGATTAAATGATTCTTTGACTAATAGTAACTTCCAAAAGTATTCAACTAACACATACTAATTCCAAATAAATTTCAGGCCAAATAAACAAATTATAGCATCTCAACTCATAAAAATAATATCAAGTGTATTCGGGTTCCAAGCATTAACACTCACTATTTATGTTGAGGTCGTACGGTCCGATCCAGAATAATATATATACTGCCGAGGGTCAAGCGGCATGAACCATATATGCATCTCTTATACTGCTGAGGCGTTCGGCCCGCTCCACAAGAAGAGGAAATACTCTATGAACATCCGAATTGAAAGCTATTACAAGACTAATACACACGGAAGCACAATTTCTATTAATAGTCAAGTAACCCGCCAAAACTCAAAGTAAGTGAAATTCGATCTTTACGAATCCTTTATCAAGAATCAATATAATTTTGGCACTTAAATTAGCAAGTACAGTGCAAACATTACAAGTATTTTATTATTTGGGTCTTAAAACTACCCGCACTTAAGCATAATTATTAGCTACGCACGGACTCTCGTTACATCGTGCATGTGTAGCCCCTACAATTTGAAGTAAATAGTAATTTAAAACACCTATGGTGTAAATTCCCCCTTACAAGGTTAGCCAAGAGACTTATCTCGTCTCAAAGCTCACTTTCTGGCCCACAATTTCACTCTAAGGACTCAATTTGGCACCGAACACTCCGAAGCTAGCCAAATATTATATAAATTAATCAATATACACTCAAAAGTTAATAATTTAGCTACTAGAGTAATTACCCAACCCAAATTGAAAGATTTCTAACTTTCATCCCCGAGCCCACGTGCCCGGATTCTGGAAATTTTTGAAGATAATTGTTACCCATAATCTTGAACTCAAGTATATAATTTTTCACCCAATTCTATAATCATTTTCGTGGTTAAATCCCTTTTTTTTTAATCAAAACCTAGGTTTTTCAACTAAACCCATAATTTTACACTTTATATCCTAAGAATCTACCCAAAATACATCTATTAAACTCATCTCATATAGAAATTACTTACCTCAAAGTGCTAGATGAAAATCCCTCTTCAAAGAGCTCCAAAATCGCCCAAGAGATGAAAGAAATGAGCCAAAATAGCCTAAGTCCCGGCATTATGAACCTCACTGCCCCAACAATTTTTTCTTCTGCGGATCCAGGGGCGCACCTGCGGCGCCGCACCTGCGAAAAATCCATCGCAGGTGCGGTCCTAGCCTAGGCCACCTACCTTCGCTTCTGCGGAAGTTTTGTTGCACCTGCGACCCAGGCCCAGCTGGCCTCTTCTCGCACATGTGCCCTATCATCACATAAGCAAAACCACTTCTGCGGAACTTTCTCCGCTTCTGCGGGCCACTAACCACCCATCCAAGGCCACTTCTGCGATCAAAAGCTCGCACCTGTGATCGGATCCAATCCTGTACCACTATAGAGTGGCAAGAGTGGTCAATGCAGCTTTTACCCAAAAAGGTCAGGATCGAATCCACAGATAGCTAATATTGGTTTGGAATTGGGTTCCTATCTAATCTAGCAAAGCGTGATGTTCTTAATCGCACTTCCAATCATGCTTTGTTTGGTTAATATTCTACTTTTAACACTAATGAAGAATGAAAATAAGCTAAGTATGATATTTTTGTAAGGTTTTCTCAATTGGTAAAAAGGCACTACGAAGTGACTTACATCTAGTCGGTATCTAACGGGGTCTAAAACTTTGGCAAACTTGTTGTAATTGGGATCATGATATAACTATTGCACATAGTTACTCACTCTATACCTTTCGGTAGTTTAAGTGACTTTGCCCTAATCGGCTTCCTCAAGCCCAGTCGGGTGTTTAACCAATGCAAGTAAAATTGGCTCAAGTCGGGTATTACTATCTCTAGGTTTAACCCTTTAATTGGGGCTATCAATCTCTTGAATGCACCCTAATTCCTTGTTATCTTGATTTTCCTAGACTTAGTCTCTCTTTATCAAGAAGAGTCTAAGTCAAAAAGGCACAAATCAGTGTTTGCAACCACCAATTCAATAATTAAAGCATAAATCAAGTTAAATATTATTAACCCATAAATATTTAAGCCCTAAAATTGAAGACTCATTAAATGTCCACACTAGGGTTGGGTCACAACCCTAGCTAATATGTTTAACTACTCATAATTAAAGAATAAATCAAAGATGGAGATGAAATATAAGCCATAAAAAGTAATTACAAGATTGAAATTTAAGATTAGTTGCTAAAGATGTTCTAAAATTACTCGAAAAGGCTAAAAACAGATGTTCACGTGATCTCTAAAACAATAGATGACCTAAAAATATGAAAAAGAATTATTTATACACAACTAAAAAATTTTGACAAAATTGCCCCTACGGGGATTCTGCTGACAGCGAAAAATGGGTCGTCTTAGAGCTTGGACTACCGCGGCCACGTAAAAGCAAGCTCGGACCGCGGTTCTTCTCTTTTTAGCTGGTTCTAAACTTGATTCCGGTGGGAATGTAAAAACTACCGCCTCAGCGCTCCTCCAACTGCGACCACAAAATATGAGCGCGAACCGTGGTCTATAAAATTAAGCTCCAGACTTACTTCTCTGATTCTCACTTCCACTGAGGGAGAGAACTTGACCGCGGTCGTGTCAGAGACACCGCTAGCACGCAATTTCATCGTGGGCAGAGGTAACTTGTTAAGCTTCAGAATATGACTCTCTGAACCTTGCCACTGTTGAGAGCGTAGTTAAGACTGCCTCAGTGGTGGATCCTCCGCGTCTGCGTTTATTTATTCGCTGCCAGCGCCCTTTTGACTCAGCTTTGAACTTGTGCAGGTTTCACTCCTTTTTGAGCTGGTTATGACTTCCTTGTCTCTTTTTGACCAAACACTGCAAACAATCACAATAAGTTAGCTTTCGGGAATACTTGTACATACTTTTAATCCAAAACCTAAGCAAAAAGGAGCATAAAATAGGCTAGAATCGCTAGTTATCAACTCCCCCAAACTTAAACTTTTGCTTGTCTTCAAGCAAACAAAATAATTCCCACCTCCTAAAGATAAAAGAAAGGAAAATTTCAGCTTTCCTAAAGTAACCTCATCAAGAATCAATTGGGACTAACAATTACCCTCAACTCAAATGTATTATTAACAATACATAACCTTTTTAGCACCATGGCTTTAGTACGACACAAAAGCATCAAGAGTTGACTCAACTCATCAAGGAAACTCTTTCAATCACATTGGTCATTGTGGAACCCAAAATCATACTCCTCGACTCTCCATATTCAAACCTCACTTTTAGATTGTAGCACTCAGAACGAGGATGCGGAAAACACACTCTTCTCTTTCAAAGGAAGGTCATAAGTCCGGATCTAAGTACCATAAGCTTGCCCATTATGTGAATCACCACTGATGTAAGCTTACTCAACTCAAGGTCATACAGGGTTTTTGCGGGAATGTAATGAAGGGTTTTGATTCAGGATAGGAAATATTGGTCTATGAAGGTTTCATCTTTCCTTAAGCACTTGATTTGCTTTATTTTGGCTCACATTTTCTTAACTTTTTGTGTCATTTACTTCTTCCTTAGGGGCTAGAGAGACACACTGTCACTCTTTCTTGTTCAGTTCAATCATTTTTCTCTTTTCTAATCTTTCCAAGCCTTTCATATTTGCTTTTATTGAATCTCTTCATTTCTTCCACATTGTTCACTTTCTTTTTGACTTCTTTCTTTTTTTTTTTTTTTTTTTTTCCTTTTTTTTTTTTTTTTTTTTT